>JAQBSW010004107.1:0-73284 GCA_029291075.1 Eudiplozoon nipponicum
ATGTACCTTTTCGGTACAATCATGTTGGTATCGTTTACTAACACAATAGCCATAGTGTTAGTATCCTTTACAGACTCGGTATATATATTATATTGTGTGAGTTAGCGTTGAAGTCGCATTGCCGTAGACTTTATATGATGTTAGGTTCACTATTGCAGGTTTACACATTCGTCTAGGAGATTGTACCGTCCTATTATTCCACATTCTTCTACCAAATATATAGTGGTTAAAGGGCGTAATACCGGTTCCTACTGATGACTCGCCAGTAAGCACGAAACGAATGTGCATGAGATTGTACTTTCCGTTCATGCTGCCTTTGGTTTATCCTTCTGGTCACAACTGAACTAATTTGTTACTAGGTTCGCAACAACTAATACATACTTGAATATAATTTTCTGTTGAATCTGCCTAAATATGCTTGTCCACAGAAACAACTCCGATTCCAGTTAATGTTAGATGCACATTGCAGTGGAATCTTAGCTTTCGTACTAAGTAGAGGAAATTTGGTGTTGGATGCTGCTATATCTAAATCAGCTGCAAAATATGCGAATATTGAAGCGGAATGCAATCTATCTTTATGGCTCCTCAGATTTGTATTGTAAGTAAATCTACACACGTTGCTTATCAACGGTACAAACATTCATAGTGGATTTTATCATATCATTAGGTTTATACCTATCTATACAATGTGGTGTGTAACTTATAATGGTGAATGCTACTTACATAATCCAACTCGGTCTGGCGAACAAATACTTGAGCTTCACATGTCTCTCCTTCCTGTGATTCGTAATTCACTAGATAAGAAAACTGACATTTCGGTCGGCAAGAGCTACGATGAGGAAAATTTTGCTCTATTTAAACGCAGAACTTGTTTTGAAATACTCAATTTGGAGGTAGAATCATAAAAATGATTTGGATTTCACGCTTGTATTTAGTGATTTATTACACAATGGTAGTTTGATGCACTGACGTGTACGTATTTCATAACCAATGAAGTCGAAACGCGTCAGTATGAGTTACTAACTGATGTAATTATGTTGCGTAGATGTTGAAAAATGAAAAATACCTGGTGCTTCGGAAATCTGCGTACTTGATTTGATCAATTGCTATCACCTATGTTGCAAATATGACATGCTTTAGCAAATAGGCTCTTAATTATTCTATTAAGTTATTATACTGAAAATAATACCTAATTATTAAACAAATATTGATAGAAAGCACAATAAAATTATGTTGGAATTTAATATAACGAACGACACTTTTAAATAGCTTCAAATCAATTAGGCATGTTTTAAATAAATTTATAATGTCTGTCGTGAAAACGTTAATTTGTATCACAAATCACTGATAATCACTTCTGTTAAAATTAAGCCAAAATCGTACTGATGCGACTTAATTATATTTTTTAATATTTTGATTATTTTGCGATATCCTTTTTTGCCTAAAAAATTATTTTTTCAAACTTGCCACATAAAAACGAGCAATTTGGAGACAACTTTAGTTGCAATAATCTACTGATACAACGAGAGAAGCTTAAGGTACAAATAGATTAAAATTCACGTGAAAGATTAAATGCAAAATTCAATAAGCATCTGATACGTACGAATTTATGCTGTTGCGAATTTCTCAATTTTGTGAGCTAGAAACGGTCAAATTTATGAGTATTGATAACTATTTGACAATCCACTGTGTATCGCTTTCAATAGTAAGAAAAAGTAAAAGACCACTATTTTGTTATTGATCATTAAAATAATGCGGAAATGAAATACATAGGTAAAATCCAGATTTATATTTAATTTTTCTTCAATGGAAAAAATAAAATAATCTAGGTTACACACACCACACACACATATATATATATATATATGAATTAGATATTATTTTACTAATTATTAAAGATTATAAGATATAAAATGCTCAATTCATCCAACAACTATATTTCCTGATTTCTGCTGCTGACAACATCATGCGAAATAATAATACACAATTATACAACCAATAAGCCTAACGTTTTAATAATAAATAAAATGTTAAGTTATCTTTCCGAGTGAAAATTTAACAGAGACACATACACGCACATGGTTGCTTGTATTATATTCATATTAAATATGGTGTATACACACATACATATGATGGATATATATTTATATATAATTATAAAAGATATGGGAAGAACCCACATGGTTGCTAATATGATTATCTATATATGCATAAGATATAGCGTGTAGACGCATATATAAACGGATATTTATATATAAGATGTGGATATAAAGAAATATAAATATGAAAATAATAAAATTTAAATAAAAAAAATAAAAATACTGTTGATATATTATATATCCAAGGTGATCCGTAGAAGCCTATCTTGTCGCTTACATGTCATTTTATATATACACAAATATGTAGTTCTTTTATTTTGTTCGACGACTCGTTAAATACAATGGGATTGGTGTTTACTTCAAGCTCGCAAACTTGATTTAATGAATTGTTACCACCACCCGCGCAAACAATTATTGTTTAAATATGTATATGGTTTGGACACAGATATTTAAATGAAGAAAATATACAGGATACGAGTATAAATGTGTATTTGGTTGAGATACCATTCATTAGTGTAAGCTTCGTATTCGGTCATGTACAGACGATAGAATAATGCTATATTCTTTCAGCAATTTTACTAAATTCTCTCTATCTTTATATAACCTATTGCACAGAGGATGATATTAGGTAAGTCGCAAAATTTGAGGATTACTGCAATATGATTAAAATAAAAATTTTTGTTGATCCTTCTACACGTCCTGAAAAGTTATTTAAAATAATCGAGACATCACGGATAGGCGTGTATGTCGATTCATAGGGTTTGTTTATGGTTATTCTAAAAATGTCACTTTAGATTAGAGTATACATATGTATATATGTTTTTCTGTGCGTGGGGGGTGACGTGGATAAGTTTGTGTATAAATGTGAGTATAAGAATATAGGTGTGAAGACCTGATATTAGAGCAGACAATAAAAATACTTTAGGAATTATAATAAATATTAGTAGATCATCTGTAATGAGAATAACAAATTTGCCACAAGTTAAACGAACATTTGTTGCGCGGGTGGTGATAACAATTATTATAATCAAGGTTACGGTCTTAGTTAATATTGACATATGTTTGTAAATAATGGGTCAGGTGTTTATATCAAGACCGCAACCTTGATTATAATAATTTGCCACCAGTTATTTTTTCCAGTGACTATGGTGTCAACCCTGAAAAAGGGGCTGAAAATGAAGTCCAAAAAATTCTGAAAATCTGGTTCCAACAACATTTTCAGACAAACAGCTCTTTCCGGCGAAAAGAAAATGTCGTTTTTTAACTGTGTGTGTAAAGCTGCTTTACAATAAATGTATACTTCCACAAAGGATTTATTTCTCAATAAAAATTACAAATACATAATAATAGCAGTACTGAAAATTATACGTGGCCTTTGTAACTATTCTTTACAAAGCGGCTTTTGCATTTCTACAATTATACTACTATACCAAAAAATTCATGAACAAATATTATACATAACTTATTAATAGACGAACTACACTTCATTTTTTTAATGTGCTAGTTCATCACAACGATGAATATATAGCTGCTCACTTTGATGTTTTTTACTTCACTCATTTAATAATAAATCTACGAATAAATATTTCTGAGGGAATGCAAAATAAGAACCTATTGCTGTATGCCACAACCGGTAGATTGGTAAATTTAAGTCTGTCATTATTTATTTCGATTATAAGGCGTGCATGTATGCCTGCAAAAAAGAATTTCTCATTTCGCTTTTTTAATTTTAACATCTAGATTTTCTAACTGATCGACCAGATTCATCTACTCAACATGCATTGACCAATAATGGAAAGCCTTAACGACTTGCAATATTTCAAATCTAGAAAGTTACTCGTAAATTTTTCGGCTAATTGGCCAGTTTTCTCAACTAGCCTGTTATTTACCACAAAATATGATTTCCTCAATAACTCTGAAAACCCGTAGCATGCTTAAGATACCTAGGCTTAACTAGTGACCATTTGCATCACTTGATACGCATCTAATTATATATTGTTCGTTGCGTAGAACTAATATGTATGCAAATGTGTTTTAGGTCTTGTGTATCTAGTAACAAGTTAGTACAAACGGGAGCAGATGGTAAACCAAAGTCAGCATGAGCTAAAGTTGTAATCTTTAGTGCACATTCGTTTCGTGCTTACTGGCGACCCAAATCAGGAGCAGATACTACGCCCTATACACACCATTAATTTGGTCAATAAATGTGGTATAATAAGACGGTACAATCTCCTAGACGAATGTGTAAACCTGTAGTAGTGAAGCTAACATCATATAAAATCTCGAAAATGCGACTTCCACGCTAACTCACTCTATATAATATATATACCGAGTCTGTAAAGGATACTAAACTATGGCTGTGTTAGTAACCGATACCAACATTGTAGTACCCAAAATGTACATGGTACTAAGACTATGGTTACCGAGTCTGTACATGGTACCAACATGATGGATATCAATTTATGCTATAGTTCACCGAAATTGAGAATTTCCACAATTTCTGAACACCTGTTGCTCCAGTAAATCCATACACTCTGGCCTTGATCGATATCAGTTATCATATTTCGCGGTAAGCATGATATCATTCAATTCAATATATAACAGTTAAATACGGTTTGTTGCGTAGAACTAATATGTATGCAATTGTTTATTTGGTCTTTCGTATCTAGAAAAAAGTTAGTACAAACGGGATCAGATGGTAAACCAAAGTCAGCATGAACTATACTTGTAATCTTTAGTGCACATTCGTTTCGTGCTTACTGGCGACCCAAAGCAGGAGCAGATACTACGCCCTATACACAGCATTAATTTGGTCAATAAAAGTAGGACAATTGGACGGTACAATCTCCTATACAAAGGTGTATTGGTGCATTATTAGTGTTAAACTCATATAAAGTCTTTGACTATGCGACTTCAAAGCCAACTCACTATATATAATATATACCGAGACTTAAATGGGTACGAACACAATTTATTTCTGGGTATGCCAAATTTGCACAAAATTGAGAATTACTAAATATGAGTGCGTTACTTAAGCCTATCCATATATTCTGGCCTTGATCGACATCAATTATCAAATTTCGCGTTTATTATTACATCACTCAATATATGCAACAGTTATATAATGTTTATTGGGGAGCAATAAAACATACGAAAGTTTGCATTATCTTATGTGTACCTAGTAACAAATTGGTACAAATATAAATAGAAACATATACCAAGGTCAACGTGAACGAAAGACATAATCTTATATTACACATTTGTTTCGTGCTTACTGACGATCAATCGGTAGGAGCCGGTACTTCGCACTATGCCGGCAATTTATATATGTTGAAGGAATATGGGACAAGTGGACGGTACAATCTCCTATACGAATGTGTATTCAAGTCGTAGCGAAGTAAAAATTATATGAAGTATTTGACAATGAAATTTCAAAGCCAACTCACTATATATAATATATACCGAGCCTGCAAATAGTAGTAACACAAAAGATCTCTGGAAATGTTAAATTTCATCAAAATTGAGAATTACAACTACTTCTGAAGACCTGTTACTTCAGGAAGTCCATACGATAATCTCGATCGACCTCCGTTATCATATTTCGCATTTTTAATTGCATCATTCAATAAAATGTATAATTTTTATATATTATATTTTCGGAGACCTAAAATATATGAACGTTTGCATTAGGTATTGCGTGCCTAGCAACAAATTGGTTCAAATAAGGTCCGAAGGATAAACCAAATTCAGCGTAAATGAAAGATATTATCTCATGTATAGATTCGTTTTAAGCTCAGTGATAACTCATCAGTAGAAGCCGGTTCTACGCCCTTTACCCACTATATATTTAGTCAAGAAATGTGGGATAATTGGACTGCGTTAGCTCCTATAGGAATGTGTATTCATGCAGTAACAAAATTAACTCTTGGTCCATTTTGAACTAATTCGTTAAAAGGTATGTATTAACTAATAGAAATTTGCATATATGGCAGTTCTCTGCAACAACAATATAAGACTATTATATAAAAACTATAACTATAAAACTTCTTTTTGTTTTTGCACATGGAAAGGGTACTATGTATTATAATTTTATTGAATAATGTCACAGGTAACGCGATTTAGATCAAGGCCAGAGTGTGGATCTGCTGACGTAACAGTTATTCATGTGTTAATGCTCAGTTTTTGTGAAACTTTGCTTATCCAGAAATTCTTTTTTTCGATATATATTATATATTGAGTTGTCCTTCAAGTAGCGTTGTCGAAAACTTTATATGAAGTTAACCTCATTACGGCTTGAATACAATTTCGTATAGGAGAGATTACTGACCACCTGTCCCACATATCTTGGACAGATATATAGCAGTTATATAGCGTAGTGCCGAGTCTACTGATGAGTCTTAGTAAGCATGAAACGCATGTGTACATGAGATTATACATTTCTTTCATACTGACTTTGTTTTATCCCTCTGATCGTATTTAAACTAATATGTTACTAGGTACCGACTAAGTAATACAAGAAAACGTCATGTCCGTGCCATTTGTTGATAGTTTTGTGAATATCTCAGGGAGTCTTTGTTCTTCATTTCCAGGACGACGAGATGGCAGTTAAGACTAAGGCGATTGGCGAGCTAAATATATTTTTATTTTATTTTAAGTTACAGAATTACAAAAATACAGTTGTTCCAACTAACAGATAGTAACTGAATTCATGCATATCTGAAAGTGTGCGAATGCATGTTTTGCTTTACAAATAAAGTGTCAATGTTTGCCCGATTCTCTGATTCAAGTTTGCATACTTAAGATAAACACAAAAAAACTTTGTATTTAACCAGTCATACAACACAGCAAAATCAACGTCAATCGCCCATAATGATGCGTGAAGACCTAACGAGGTTTAAACCGCAATGTGCACACAAGAAAAGTAACATCAGATACAGCATTCTAGCCCATAGATATCTCACGTAAACTGTTCAGTCGACATTTACAATCAAGTAAATTGTGGGCGAGGATGCTAGGGACAAGAGCCGCATATTTGATTTTACATTACCTACACATGCATTTAGGCATGATCTTCGTTAGTCAGTTTACCATCGTGTTCATGGACGTTCGAAACGCGTCAGCGAGTGCGAAATGCGATAGTTAAACTACGTTTAAAAGATAGAAAAATTGCGGAATTGGAGTTATGAAATTCACCTGATCCGCGTTATGACTTACATAGATTAATTTACAATTGTTTTTTTTCTGTGCAGATATTTCAACAGCATTTGAAAAATAAAACTAATGAAACAAATGCGATATTTCCACTAGCAATATAAGTTATACTTCAAGCTGACATTTCACTAGATAAATAAACGAACATTGGTTGCGCGGGTGGTGATAACAATTATTATAATCAAGGTTGCCGTCGATATAAACACCTGACCCATTAATTGCATGTCGAGTATAAACTAGAATTGTACAGTGTAGAAAAGGCAGTCATCAGTAGACCAGTTTCGTGCTTGTGGGAATTCATCATGTACTGGCCAGAATTTGCCATGGACAGGTCGAACCTGGGAACGTCTGTGGAATCTGATTGCTTTAACCCTGAACCATCCTGCCGCACTACCTGTGTTCGTTATATACTAACTAAGTAACTTGGTTAGCCTATTTTACCTTTAGGTGGTAATATGGCATCCATTTAGACCCAAAGTTCCAACTAGCCATGCCCAATCTGTCATTTACTGAACAGACACCACATTACATGGGGAAGTGGTATTGAAATGAACATTTATATAATTAAACGAACATTGGTTGCGCGGGTGGTGATAACAATTATTATAATCAAGGTTGCGGTCTTGATATAAACACCTGACCCATTAATTACTTACATATGTCAGTATAAACTAAGAATTGTATAGTATTGCCTTTTCTACACTATACAATTCTTAGTTTATACTGACATATGTAAGTAATTAATGGGTCAGGTGTTTATATGAAGACCGCAACCTTGATTATAATAATAATTTCACTAGATAGTTGCATGTCACGTGTGTGTGTGTGTGTATGCATATAACTGCTAAGCTCATCCAACCAAGTGAAGCTAGGTTGGCCGAAAATGAATTTACCCTTTACGTGAGTTAGATTATGTTTTATACTCACCATGTGAAATGACGTAATTACCCTTACATTAGTGGTCGAGGAGCCCCATATTTCTGATACACTCTTCATAAACTCACGCCATATTATGTGATAAAATTAAAAATCAGATAAGCCATACAAGTATGAAATTGCACTCAACCCACTCAAGTTGTAACTAGGGTAGGCTTTTTTAATAACGGTTCTTGCCCTATTATTAAATAGGCGCACGTCACGCATGTGCATGTGTGCTTCTATAGATAACTAAAAAAGATTTACTTACGTATACTTATTACACGTGTACATCTATCTAAAAGAAACTACAGTCAATAAATATTAATTTACCCTTTCCGCGCGTCATACAAATTAATTTACGTTTAACATTTGAAATGCTGTATTACCAAACCAACTACATATCGCTATGCTTCTGCAATCATCCCAGTTAATAATACGTCCCGTTCCCATTGCATGATGAGCAAGATTATATTTAGCTAAATGTCATGTTTGCATGCAGTTCTATCTTCTCCTCTTCTTACCCTGATTGGACCCATGGTCTTATCACCATGCATGAGGCTACAATCATCGCATGCGATTTAATATACTCCTGGTTTCTCTAATAGTTCAATATTTTTCTTTTTTATTAGGAACTGGCCTAAAACGGTTCTTACATTGTATAATACTTCCTTGCATAGTTTATAGTCCGATAGTACCATGTTCTTACGACTAACTTTCCCTCCAGCAGCTTTTACATATCTCAAATTAGGATTAAATTTTCATAACACATCTATCACCGTTGCTTTTATTAACTAAGTGGATAACCATTGGCCCTGAATATATCACGCAGTCTACCTAATTCAAACTTACAATGATTGACGTCTGTTAATCTGAGGCCTTTTAATGTTAATTATTTTAAGATTCCGTTTTCGTACGATTGGACTTGAAATTTAGAAAGAATCCCGATTAAGTTTCCTTCTTGAAAATATCCCTTTCTAGTTTCTGACCATTTACAATTAACTTTGCTTCAAAAAATGGCGATTCACCTGATGAGTCCTTTTCAAGTGTAAAGTGAAGTTCGCACATTATATTCATTAAAATGTAAGACGTTTACTATTTCATACTCACCGTGATTCCAGACCAATAACATGTTATCCAAAAACCGTAGGTAGAATTTTGGCTTCAGTGTTGACTTATCCAATCGATTATTTTTCGACCAATGCATAATGATTAAATACTGTTTGTTTGCGTAATACCGGCTCCTACAGATGAGTCGCCAGTAAGCACGAAACGAATGTGCATGTGATTATACTTTCCGTTCATTCTGTCTTTGTTTAATACTTCTAGTCACAACTGAACTAATTTGTTACTAGGTTCGCAACACTAACATCAATATAATATCAATTATTCAATAATTCATCTTCGTCACAATGGTTTTAACGCACCAAGATAATAAATTTAAACCCAACTATTAAGTTAAACTTTCCAGAAATGATATAGCATCAAGTAATTTTATGTGTAACAGCTACGGTTCTGATGATTCAATCCGATTATACCAACAAAACTTTAGGACAGTTAAGTAATGCTGAAGCACACAATCAAATAACAAAACACCCAACTGATAGTTTACAATGGAATTTGAAATTATTAATAAAAAATATGACTGTTAGCAAGGAATTGGATTCGTCACATGGTAAGACATTCATAAAAATAAATACAGTTGTACCCAGAGTGTATGATTTGGCTAAAGTGAATAAATACTTTTGGAATTCGAGCCTTAACAAAATATCATTTTCATGTGCAAAAAGAAAAAGAAACGATTCTTGTATCCGATAAAATTTATTTTTTCTTTTTGCACATGGTAAGGATACAATGAAAGTGAATAAACTTGGTAACCAATTAGGAGTTATTGTCAACGTCCAACGCTCGCCAACATGTAAAATTTCTAAGTTTCTGTGTCATAGATTAAAAAGACATTTCTATGTTATCGACATTGACGAACTCTTACCGGACATAACGCATAGAAGGCTTGAATTATGTAGATTACGTGATATTTTCAGAGCTAATGGTTATCATCTTAATTTAATAGAAGCAACAGTGATGGGTGAACTGAAGATGGCAGCTGTCAAATGCAACCGAAATATCTTCAAGTAGCAAAGAAACTGGAATTCATTCCATGTTTGTCACAACACAGATCAGATAAAAGTTTGGCTGTAGTCAAATCGGCTAAATAAAATTAGATTGGTGTTTACCTCACGTCCGCTAACTTTATTTAATAAATAGGCGATGTAATGAATTAAGAAAATGAAAATGATTAATTAAACCTGTGTTCATGTATGTTCATGGTTTATACACATATTTGTATTTTTCTGTACCAAGTTACAATAAGAAGGTACAACACAATATGCGCATACACACATAGGTAAGCATAGTTGCAATTATTATCTCTTTCAATAAATAGAACCGTTTTTAGATGCTCCAACTTAAAATAAAAGTAAAGTTTGTCCTTTCTGCGTAACACTTTAGTCGCAACTGCACACAAGTCGTCTAGATAAGGCAGAATGAAGATTTACCGTGGCATCGCACAGACGACAAAAAGAAATCGAAAATTTGTTGTCTGCCAAGCGGTAGAAACTGCTATTACAAACGTTGCTCGTCACGATTACAAAATATAAACATAGCATTTTACTGTTGAAAGACTCCAGAAGAGAAACTGCTTAAAGGGCCGCGTAAACGATTTTGTTTCTCGTATTTGAGGCACAATTGATTATTAATAATACTTGTGACAGTATTTGACATTTCCAGTTAAGTTCAATGTATGCGAGACTGCTTGAGGTGAGAGCCGCATATCTAACATTGATTTCCATATATATTCAGTGCGGTTTGATCCTCGATAGTCAATTTGCCGTCGTACTCTGATGACGATCATGAAAGGTTGAAACGCGTCAGTGCGTTGCGGCTGGCGGTAGTTTTTTTATGTTGTTCGACGACTGGTTAAATACAATGGGATTGGTGTTTACTTCAAGCTCGCAAACTTGATTTAAAGAATTGTTACCACCATCCGCGCAATCAATTATTGCTGAATTGTATTGCCTATATATATATGTGGCGAAAGCTGCACACAGTTAATGTTCGTGACTGCATAGAAATTGTGCAGCTGACATTCCCAGTCAAGTTCAATGTATGCGAGACTGCTAGAGGTGAGAGCCGCATATCTAAATTTGATTTCCATATATATTCAATGCGGTTTGATCCTCAATAGTCAGTTTGCCGTCGTACTCTGACGATGATCATGGTAGGTCGAATGCGTCTGTGCGTTGGAGCTGGCGGTAGTTTTGTTATGTTGTTCGACGAATGGTTAAATACAATGGGATTGGTGTTTACTTCAAGCACGTAAACTTGATTTAAAGAGTTGACAATATTGTTTCATACTTCATAAAACTAGCCTAGTGTAAATGTATTATTACTTTTTTCTTTTACAGAATGAATGCTATTAAAAAGTGGCTTATTGAAAACCACAATATTAGTTCTTATTCAAATAAGAACAAGTAAGAACAATTATAATAAACTTTATTTTAGCACACATCAATTAAGGTATAAAAAGTGAGAATTTACAATAGACGAGCGAAATTATGTTTACAGTTCACTTTTCAACATTTATTAGGATAAATAATGCTACATAGAAATAAGCAAATCGATCGCATTCAGTTTGCAGTGTTCAACCAATGTACCGCCAAATGCATCCAAGGATAACGTCCTCCTGTAGAGAATTAGAATTGTAATTTCCATTGTAATATGTGAATAAAGAGAAAAATCGAGGAATATACATTTTTCAATCAAATGAAAATTCAAGGATTTGAGATCACTGCTACTTTAAGACAATCATCAACAGAATAGAAATAGAGTCCGAGAATTATTTAGTTAATTTCTACAAATATTTATCATCAAAAATGGAAAAAATCCTGAAACATATATTCCAAGAGTTATTTAAACACAATAAGAAATGACTCATATATATATATATATATATATATATATATACTCTCTATATATATTATACTAGCATTACGCATTGCTTTATTTATTTTCTCATTAAATTGTATTTAAACCAATGAAAATTATTGGTCCGTTGATATTTCAATAAAACATGCCGGCTGTCTTCTTCAAAATTAATCTTAGTCATAGAACACCAGTCACCAGTATAAACTGACGCGAAGTCAGTGCTATGTGACCGTATTCAGCGCGGTTCTGAAGAAAATACAAGCCTAAGTTAATATAAATATCAATGCATCAATAAATGCCTGAGTTGTGGACGATAAAAAATTAAAATAAAAGCATAAGAACCATAAAAACACAGTTCAGCAAGACTTAACAAATTAGCCCAATTTTGCTTGAGTAAAACAATCTGCCTCACAAACAGAGTAAGGGTATGAGGCTATCTCCGAAAATAACTAAACCCTCACTGACTAATCAGGCACAAGCAAAGGAAATTTAGAGACCACATACACATGATGACGAGACAGACATCAGTAATCACTAGTTGGCATTGTCTGTTGCCTTAGTTCTAGCTAACTGAAGAGCTCATCTAATGAGTAACGCCTGTATTATCACAGTTGTTTACATAAATTCACACTACTGGGCGATGACAAGCTTTAAAAAAGACCTCACTGATCAGTGGGCAGTAGGCCCAACCTAGAAGAAGCAGAGGAATTGGATAGGTCACATTCTACCACAAGCTCAGCTGCAAGCAATTAGCATAATAGGTAATATTTTATTGAGAACGATGGATAATAAGAGCAAGGTTAATAGCAAGTGCATTTCTCATAAACACATCTGGTTAGTACTCAACATCAGCTAGGCATCAAGGAGAGTCAGCCTAGGGTACCGCACGCACAACGCAGTTCGCCAAACGTTAGATCATTATACTATTCGTAAACCCGTCTTTTAAAACATTGACCCTCACCACGAAATCTGTTAACCTATCTTCCAACTAGTTTATTTTTTGTCTTAATTTTCTCTGTTTTTGATGCTCCTTGACTAGCGAGACCGCGATTCTTTCTTCGAATTCTTGTTCCAAGCTCCGCATTGTCAATTTTTGCTACACGTTTATAAATAGATTTTGAAATATTTTGTGAACCGCATACAGGCTGTCCAGACAGAACGCCACTTTCGCTTTGACTAGAACTTGCTTCAACATCTACCCCCTTTTTGCATGCCTTCTGCGTTCGTTTAGCAGCTGGTTTCTTCGCTATTATTCTTCTGTTGTTGTCATCTGGTAATGGATTGGTTATTGACACCATGTCAGTCTTCGATAGCGAATCAGAACTGGTCAGCTCTGTCTGTGAGGGCAAAGCTTGGATTGGAAACGCATCAACAACTTTCTGACGCAGTCGAATGGCAGACTGACGGATTCGGCGACTCGGCATGTTCGCCTTTATTTGAAGAGGTGAAAAAAGTTACAACAAATGGTCAAATAGAATGTTGATAGCAAAATAAAAATTGACAGGTTTGTTAGTCAAGATTCAAAAGACAACGAATATAATAAAGCAATAAAAGACTATCCTAGACAATCAATTGAATCAATTATTAAAAGGGGAAAGTCAACCGAAACAGACGTATTTCGGACCAGAAAAGGAAGCAATCTTATCTGAACACCGAGAAAAGCACAAAAGGAAATGTAAGCGGCATTAACACGCGCATTCAATGCAGCTAAAATACGTGTGTTATTTAAGGTAGTACACTTTCCCTTACCACCAATTAAAGAGAAACAGCCATTAATGCCGACATAAAATATTATTTACCAATATACATGAGCAAATTGTCGATCAACTTACGTAAACCAAGCGTCCAGAGGTTAATAAATCGAATGAAAGAACATTGCAAAGTAAACGCCTTTCTTATAGCATACGGTGAATACACGTCTGCAATTGTGCAACACATCGTTGAAACCTCACACGTATGTTCTCCAGACGAAGCATTTAAGATATTTGCTAAATGCAATAACAGAAGGGAGTAGCCATATACGAAGCCTTATGGATAAACAAATTCTTATATCTGATAAAATTTCTTTTTGATTTTGCACACAGGAGAATTTTAATGAATATATATATATATATATATATATATATATATATATATATATATATTATAGCATTAATGTACACTTTACATAAGTCCGTTTTGAGGCCACTTTTATTCCTGTACGTCAAGAGCATTATTTTCAGTGCGTCAATCAAGCTAAATGATGTTCATAATGCTATATTAACAATGGTCTTCATTTTTGTCGATTATTCCATCTTTCTAGAACAGTATTTTTCGTTTGTTTTAATTCTTTATATCTGCACGTTAACTATTTTTGATTGGGTGCGGGCATGCTTAAATTTAATGTGTTGTAATTATTAGGGAACATGTCATTCATGTTTTCCAATGCCGCGTTTTGCGTACGCGGTTAGTAGCTTTGCACGGACAGTTTCACAAAGATCCGATTGATCACAATTTCCAATTTCGTTTTGTTTTCGATCGGACAGAGTTTGTATTCGTCCCAATGGAAGTAATGGTTCTATCAAATCTTTGTTTTAATGGCTACGTTTTCGGAAGTAAAAGAATCCCCGTTCTATCTTCAGGCTAATTGCCGCATTTGCCGGCTGCTATTGAGTATTGTGCAATATATATGTGGCAATTGGGACTGAAAATGAACAGATTTCAATTCAAACATAACCAATATATGATAGAACATTCAATGGAACAGACTCTAACTCAGCGGCACGATCGAAGAAAAATTGGAAATTGTGGTCTTCAACTGTCCGTCTCTTTCCCCACCGCGTACGCAAAACCTGCATTAATAAAGCTGGCACTCCGCAATCAAATTTCCAAAAAATGTCATTTATGTGTTTTGTGCTCATCAGGTATTGTGAACGATGAATTCATTTGCGAACCTGGATTAGTTAAAATTACCTGATCTGCGTTTTGACTAACGCAGCTTTCATTGTTCCAGTAGTTTTCTTTTGATAAAATATTTCGGCCTAACTTACCGTAGGCCTTCATCAGTTGCATTTTGCCTCACAAGTTTAACAAACGAAACAAATGAAGCAAGCGCATTATTTCCTCTAGCCCTAATATTTACATTTCAGACTGACCTTTCATTAGTTATGAAAATGCACACACACACACACACGTGAATATCTAATGAAAGGTCAATGTGAAGTATAAATAATGTAGGTCTGAAGAAATAACACTGCTTCAGTGTTCGTTTGTTAAACTAATTGAGGAACGGAACTCCTACAACTGATGAAAGAACCGGAAAATTAGGCAAAACTACTGGAACAATGAAAGCTGCGTTAGTCATCTGGTGTTTTGCTTGACTATATCTTGTTGTAATGAAAATTCTTGATATAACGTGAATATACAACATATCTTGGATTTGATTATTGTTTTTTGTGTTTTATCGAATACTCGTGGACCAAATATCGTAAGCATATTCAGACTAAGTCATTTATTCAATGAATAGATAGTTATCAATTAAATTATATTTTTTAGTAGTTATATTATTAGTAATCCCAGATTATATGCAAATATAATTTTACGAATATGTTTGGGCAATCGTTTGAATATTTACTTGATTTAAGCTGAAGTTATGGTTCTTTTCACAACTAATGCACAACTTTGAGCAGGTTAATGTACATAATATATTGCTCAGATACATTTCACCTTAAACACGAGCCAGATTTCCCCTCGCCAAGCTCTAAATAAAATAAACAGACTACGTAAGGTGGAAAACAAGCAATTCGACAAAGCTAAAAGATGCACCTCGTCAAGTAGTACATTTGACGTGATCTGCGCCTTTTCAATCTTTTCGATTCCGGAAAAAAATTCAGTTATTTGATGTGAACTCTGCGCCGCGTGTAGTTGTTTACTCGAATTTCGCATAGACGTACCGGTGTCACTGGCATGTAGAAGAGCGTTGTTCAACATGGCTATTGTAGACTCGCGTCTCCAACCAAAAGCCTCTTTAGCAAACGTACATTTACAGATACACATACACACACACACAGGAAAAGATATTAAGACAAAATAATCTTACCGACCAGACGTACGTACGCACGCAAGCAAAAACACACACTGATGACATTCCAACGTCAGTAGTCAATATTTTTTGAATGAGTACTTGCTTGCTAAAGAATGAGTGTTTATAAATGACAATGAGAGACGAATTAATTTTAAGTAGTCAAATATCTCGGAACAGCCAAACTCTGAAAAGAGTAGATTTTCTAAACACCAAACAACAAAAAACAAGCCTCTAAAGACAGATTTCAATAAAAATAAGTTTAATAATAGAAAGAGGTAGCAAGTTATACAGATATACAAAAAGTAAAATATAGATGATAAAGAAAAATTAAGGAAGTAAACAACATGAATAAAAATAAAAATTGTATGCAAACAATAATAATTGTAAAAATTGAAAAAAATTTAACTTCGTATTTCTACCAAGATAAAAGTAAACATTTGGTAAAATGATTTAAATCAAGGTTGCGAACTTGACTTAAATACCAATCCAATCATATATACAATTGCCGGTATAAACTATTCTTTATATAAGGTAGCAAAGGCAGTGACATACTAGCTCATGCATTTTGGTTAGCCACTCTTTAGGTGTAACCCATATGGCATCTCTTTAAACCTAAAGTTCCAACTAGCCACCAAACAGCTGGCATTGTAAAACAGACGCCACGCTACCTCGGGAAGCATTATTGAATTGAAGAAGTTTACAATTAAAGTGTGGCAAGGTGATGCAGTGGATAGAGGCACAAACTCAGAAGCATACGTGCCCCCGTTCGAACCCTGTCTACGCCAAATTCTGGACAGTACTTGAAGTGTTTCTAATAAGGACGAAACTAGTTAAACTGGATAAATTTCCTTTGAGTAATTATACAATGTTTAGTTTGTGCGGACATATGTATGTATACTGTATGCATATTTGAACGAATGCACGCATGTTCTTTTTCCGAATGCGTAATGAAATGTGTAAGTTAAAATTAGTACATCTGTTGCCACTACCTTGATGATCAAGCCGTAAATGAAATTAATGCAAGTGAAGATTTCTTTAAATTTCGCCATATGTGCATTTTAGGAATATAAACGGTAGCAGGGAGTTCCTAGCGCAGATTTCCATGTGTTCTTCAAAGAAAAAAATGCTAAAATGAATTACGCACATCGGAAGCTGTTGGATGCAACACTCTTAATCCTCAAATGTTGAGTTGAAATGCGCAGTGCTGTCCTTCTTGCTGTGGAGTTGACAGCTTTTTTCTTGTGTGGAACAATTGATAGCACTCGTAGGTCGGTAAAATCTTACGTCCTGAACATTTCCAGGTGCACCGATTATTGGCCTTGTTTGGTGGAAAATCTTGTTCCAACATCATTTTCAGACAAGTAGCTGATGGGGGGCTTAAAATGAAAGGGACAAGTGAGAACTCATCAATTAAGGCCAATAATCAGTGCACTTGGAATTGTTCAGTATTCAAGATTTTACCGACCTACGAGTGCTATCAACTGACACTTAATTGTCAGCTGAATAAGCTGAAAAGTTTGATAATGATTTGAATATAAAAAAGATGAATTGTTGGTGCGTTTATGTATGCCTCAGCGTGTACTTATTCGGCTTCCTGTTTGATGTTGTATATTGGGTGTTTAATCATTTTTAATCCCTCTTTCTACTCAAAAATTGTCTATATAAAGTACCAGATATTGTGATTAATTTTTGAATTTCATTACTCGTGATTAATTGTAATATCTGGTACTTTATATAGACAATTTTTGAGTAGAAAGAGGGATTAAAAATGATTAAACACCCAATATACAACATCAAACAGGAAGCCGAATAAGTACACGCTGAGGCATACATAAACGCACCAACAATTCATCTTTTTTATATTCAAATCATTTACAAACTTTTCAGCTTATTCAGCTGACAATTAAGTGTCAGTTGATAGCACTCGTAGGTCGGTAAAATCTTGAATACTGAACAATTCCAAGTGCACTGATTATTGGCCTTAATTGATGAGTTCTCACTTGTCCCTTTCAATTATACGTACAAATAACACAGTACAAACATTATTCATGCAAAAAGGATATTCTACAAGTGCAGGAATGTTCACTTGTCGGTGCCATAGGTGAGCTGCTGAGCGCAGCTCAGCAATTAAACCAGCTTCGCGCCCACCACATCCAGATTTGTTCTCTCTGCAACTTGACCGAGTTTTCGCCGGATCTAGGCTGGGCGGATTTAAGTAGGCTTTGGCTACTGCTGCATTTGGGAAGTCTGAAACAGTTGAAAACATGAACATCAGTTAGTGAAAGAGATCAAGCAACGCATTTAGAATGCGGTATTATAAAAGACGAGAAATCAGTACACATGCCGTTCATTTTGTGGTAAAAAGGTATAAATGTCATTTTAATTTTCAGTAAGTGATTTTAGAACTGCTATGTGCATATAAATATTTCTCAGCATCAGCAAAGCTTTGCCTAAGTTAGTAAAATCAATTTACTCAGTAGACTAATTAATTCAAAAGAGATGCCAAATAAGCTCAATCTGAAGGAAAGGCTAGCTTAAAGTGAAAGTTAATATATAACTAAAAATGCATTTATTATACGGCAATGGTGGCGCGTTTGGAAAGAATCCTAAACTCCGAGACAAATGTGTCCGATTTGAGCCCCGTACACAGACTATTTTGGACTGTAGTTGAAGAATTCCCAATAAGTAAGAAATCGGTCTACCGGACGAATAGCATTTGCTAATTAAGGCAATTTTTAGTTTATATTACACACCTACACATAGTTAAAATCTAGCCAGAAATCTTTAATCAAAATATAAATAAATTTCATATGAGCTATTTGTATGCATTTCTAATTTGAATTAAGAAATAAATCGTGTGTTGCAGCATACAATTATTACTACTATTGCTTATACTTGCTTTATAATAAAATTATGCTCCAATACACCATTTATTTCTCGATTCAAATTTCACACACACACACACATATATATATATATATATATATATATATATATATATATATATATACAGGTATTTGACAATTATAAACGAAAGGATAAACTGAAAAATGAAATTGATAAACTAGACTAGTTTCGTCCCAATTCGGCTCACATCAATAGTTACACAAATTGACACAGACGGAATTCAAACCAAGTGAACACATAATACATAGTTGCAAATATATTAGTTATTCGCTTAACGTTTAGTTACTTCAATCTAAAAATTCGAAGGATTGAATATAAACTGTTTTATTTCATTTATAATTATTTTTATAGAAAACTACTACACGAAATTTCAGCAAAATCAAGATAATAATTAAGATTGGACTCGACGAAATTAGAACAATAGTAATTCTCAGGAATAAATTAATGGAAAAGAGAACAACATTTAATTATTTTTTTATTATGTCCATTGCCTTCAAATATTACACAGTATATTTCTAATTAGGAAGAAAAAACACATTAATAACAAAGTGGATAAAGACCATTTATTTCGTGAATACTAATCATCGCTCTACAATCATTCATTTATATACATTCTGGGTTTTCAATTGATTATGCTAGTGGTAACAAATCTGACTCGCTCTTACTTATATTTCTTGTTTTGGCTGATTGGTATGTGTGTATGCGTTTTGTTTGTGTGTGCGCCTGTTTGCATGTAAAGGTCATGCTCGCTGTATTGAAACGTGATATCTGAGATCTGGTCATTATTGTATTGATGGCTTGAGAATTAACCATCTGTGCGCATTGTTCGCTGTTACGTGTACGAGTGCTATTTTTCCGAGTGTAGTTTTTCGTTTCACCTTGTTGCGCAAATTTGTGTTCTTCACTTGGTAACAGGGCAAGTGCGGATTTCAGTGTTGAACGCTAATATTGTTTAGAAATTTCTGTCATCTGTTTTTTCCTCTTCAGTTTAATTATTTACTAATAAATTCCCAACCAGTTGGTCATAGCATAGCTAATGTCACCACAAGCAATTTGATTTTCGTAGAAAAATTTATAAATTGAAATTCTTTCCCGTAATTAATTTAGAAGAAAAGTTAAAGGCTTAACAATGCATAGAAAAAATCCAGAGCAACCTACCAGTTGGTGGTTCGAGGTTCAACCAGCGTCTGCGTACGGCGTTTGGCTCAACTACCGCAACGTTTGCTTTCAAGGCTTCTGCCCTTCGTTGTTTGGCTGCGTCGCACCAACGCCTACAGTTTCACACAAATTATAAATTTAAAAACTCCATAAATGTGCCAATCTATCCCTCCACCCAGTTTTTTTTCGCAGCCTAGACAATTATAAATTTCATGGTTATATGACAATGAAGCATCAGTATGTTAACAGGCCAAAGTATTCGGACGTTGTAAACAAATAATAACGCAAATAATTACATCTCAAACATGAATTGTATTATGTTGATGGGTGTAGCAATAGCCACCTTTGAGAATAAGAACGAACCAAGGGTCCTATATAGGGTTGGCATTAATTCAACAGAAAGACCTCGCAGAAGAGCCCGCATTAGAATGGAGCAGTCAGCACAATGATGGAAGGAGACTTCGAGCTGAAGTGAACGTAAAATAATTATTATTTGTAAATTTGTTTTACTAAATCGACTCTATTCATCCGTGCAAAATACTATACATACTTGATTAAAAATGAAGTATGTTTGGTACCTTTACAA
The DNA here is from genome assembly GCA_029291075.1 of Eudiplozoon nipponicum. NCBI lineage: Eukaryota > Metazoa > Platyhelminthes > Monogenea > Mazocraeidea > Diplozoidae > Eudiplozoon > Eudiplozoon nipponicum. Next base: position 20,924 of record JAQBSW010004107.1, read on the forward strand.
AAGGCTTCTGATGGGTTAGAAACGTTGATTCAAGGATTGACAGCACAAATGAAAAAAATCACTGCAGAATTAGGCATAACTAAGTCTCGTCTGGATGATAAACTGATAATAAAAACCGAGGGAATTCGTGTGCACGGCCCAGCCAATATAGGTGGACACAACAATGGCGACCGCGCCGAAGAGGAATCAGAAAGAAATGTGCCGGGGTTTTCAGACGAGTCGAGGAGTTTTTTTCCGAACGTCGTCAGAATTTAAGCCCATGTTGGCACCATTGGATGTGGAAAGGCCACAAATGTGGTTCGAAAAATTTGAAGCATCAGTTCGAGCCCAAGAATTTACATTAGAAGCACCTATAAGGCGTGTAGCTGTCCATGAGTTAGTTGACCGGACAGTAGCAGTCCAATTGGAATTGCCTGTCGACCTCACGTATGAAGAATACAAAAGACGAGTGTTGGATCACTTACGAGTCAGGCCTCATGAGGTGTTTTCAGAAATGTACAGTCTCAAACCATTACTGCGTGAGATGCCCCTCGATACAATGGCACACACCAAACGTGGTTCTCCAAGCTAAATGAGTCTTTACTCGGGTTACAACCGCATGAGGCCATCATCTTTATGCTGCTGGATCCTACCAGATACGGTGCAATAAGGCCTGGAAGAAATATTTCAGGAGCGACATACCTTATTGGAATTCTTCGCGGCATAATCAGCAAGTCCATGACAGACGGCAACAGCCAGTGGCGTGGAAGCAAAGTCAATATATAAGGACACCATCTTCGACAAATACATCGTCTATGCGTCAGCAAAGCCAGTATAGTGCTCCTACAGAAAGGCCAGTTTAATGGGGAAATAGGGTCCACAATCTCACAAATAAAGGTGGGCGAGATCATGGCCAAAAAAACTAATCCTTTGGAGACTCCGATTGGTAGATCGAGTGAAGATCAGCAGATGGCCTTCGAAGAAAAAGAAGCATGCGAAACGTTGCCACATAAAAGGATTTTTATCAAAGTAAAATTTTTATAAATCTTCAACGGACAGCCAGAAAGGCAATTGGATACTGGAGCTGATGTGTCCGTATTACTAATGACTTGGCAATTAAACAATGTAAAACTTACGAGAGAAAATTTGTGTTAGGCATCGGGCGCATCGATGGTGGCTGAGGGCGAATGAGATACGAAATTATTAATGAATGAAATATCTACCATGTCATTTTTTGTAGCGAATACGCAAAAATCCTTACTGGAACTTGATTTCATTAGAAAATGGGTTAAGACGATAGACTACCAAAATAAGCGTATATGCATATCGAGTCCTGAAAGCATAAATTCAATAAAGTATATATGTATCCCTAAGGTGCAGGAGACCAGTTGTCTGCCCGGGTGGTGGAAGAATCATGAAACCCAATATAACATTATATTCCAACTGCCTCATTGCAGTGAATGTCCAGGGCCGATGGTCGACCAGTTTAAACTATGGTTAGAACTAAATGAAGGTTACGAACCACAAAAATTAGCAGCAGCGACTCGAACAACCCAAGCAACTATTATAATCAAGGTTGCGGTCTTGATATAAACACCTGACCCATTAATTACTCACATATGTCAGTATAAACTAAGAATTGTATAGTGTAGAAAAGGCAATTCATCCAGTAGACCGGTTTCGTCCTTATTGGGAACTCATCATGTACTGGCCAGAATTTGCCGCGGACAGGACTCGAACCTGGCACGTCTGCTTCGGAATCTGGTGCTCTAACCACTGAGCCACCCTGCCGCACACTACACTGCACACAATTTTCAGTTATATGCTAACTAATGTAACTTGGTTAGTCTATTTTTACATTAGGTGGAGCACATATGGCATCCATTTAGACCCAAGAAATGATAGAAGCCGGCGTTCTTGAACCATCTTAATCTGTTTTTCGAGCTACAATGGTTTACGTTACGAAAAAGGATGGTTCGCTCCGACCAGCGGCTGGTTTCCGGCAATTAAACTCGGTGACTATACCTGACCCGTATCCCATGCCAACTCTGCGTGAACTGTTCCTAAAGCTAGCAAGAGGAAAATGGTCTGGCGTGCTTGATCTTAAACAGGGATTTTGGCAAATAGGTGTGCGGCCTAAAGACCGATGGAAGTTAGCGGTGCAGATACCTTAAGATCATTTCCAATTCACTCTGGTACCATTTGGTCTAAAAACGCACTGAAAGTGTTCCAAAGAATGATGGACTCTTTCGTGTCTGACTTAACTGGTACAACAGCTTACGTGGACGATGTTATTATATGGGCCACTACTGAACACGAATTACATGTGAGGTTGCAGAAGATGTTGGCCAAAAGTATAGAATGGCGATTACATTTCAATTTAGAATAAGTTCAGATAGGTCGGGAAGTGCCTTTCTGGGTCACTCAGACTCAGCTGATGAATGTATGCAATCAGATTCGAATGTACAGCCTATCAAGGATTATCCGGTGCCTACAACTAGAAAACAATTGCACCGGTTTATTGATATGGCGAATTTCTATAGACCATACCTCGCAGGGATGGCGGTTACGCAACAGCCCTTATCTAAGTTAACTAGTGCTAAGATATCGTTTCGTTGGACGGAGGAGGCTGAAGAAGCATTTATGCTATGCAAGTAGAAATAAATAGGCGCAACTATTTTGACTTTACCGGTAGGTAATATGTCAATTACAGACGCGCCGTGATATTGGATAGAGTGTTGATAAAGACGATGTCGCGCAATATAGGTCGTACACTCACCAAGTGGAACAGAACTATACTGTCATAGAAAAGGAATTACTGCTGTAAAATTGGTACGGAAGTTTAAGTATTGTGTCATCGGTGGACACATAGATCGTCTTTACTGACCACAAGCACTAGTACATTGGAGATCCTTGAGTATTGAGAGGAAACGAGGCCACCGACCCATTGAAGAGCTGGAAGAATACGATGTATCAATTCATCATAGAGCTGATCGAATGTGATAGCCGATGCGTTTCAGCAGGAATTTCCGCTGCAGTGGTTTGCCACTTATCAGTCTCTGAAGAACAGGGAAATGGATGCCACACGTTGGGAAATATCAATGAGTTAAAACGCACAGTGTTTTTCGTACCATATAAATGTTAAATCTGCAAAACGGCTCTGTAGGTGTGGAAAGAAGGAAAACAGTACCGTTTGTGCCAGAGTCTATAAGAAAAGAATTGATGGTATTTTGGCATGAAACGTTGGGACAGCCAGGCGCCGGGCGACTCATTGAGGCATTGCAGTCACAACTGTATTGGTCTGGCATGTCCAAAGAAATTCGTAGCTTTTGTCAGCAGTGCATTACATGTCGACGTTGTAAGCCACAAGAAAAAGAGAAAAGGTCACTCCGATTGCTTTCAATGCCACTGCACGGAACGAATTTCTGCGTATCGATCTGGTGGGTCCACTGCCGGTAGCTCGTGGCGGGGTGTCCTGTGTTTTCCATGGTCGATAAGTTTACCCGATGGGTCGAGTTTGTACCACTGAAGACAATGACACCAGACAAAATTATAACATGCTTAGAAGAACGACGGCTCAGTCGATTTGGTGCACCAAAACTTATTGTTACCGACCAAGGTGCACAGTTCGAGTCGAGAGAATTTAATCAGTGGAGCCAAGTCCTTGACTTAAAGCATTCTCGCACAGCCACTTATCACCTGCAGACCAACGCGACGGCTGAGCGATATTCTTTATCCGAGCAAAATACTATATATACTTGATTAAAAATAAAGCATGTATGGTAAATTTACATATAGCTTCTGATGAGTTGGAAACGTTGATTCAAGGACTGACTGCACAGATGAAAAATTTGACTGCAGAATTAGGTATAATTAAGTCTCGTCTGGATGAAACATTGATAATATATACCGATGAAATCCGCTTAACGACCCAACCAATATAGGTGGACACAACAATGGAATTTTGTGCTACAGTAGTAGCAGTAGTATTAGAATTATTACAAGCAGTATTAGTAATAAACAAGTTATTCATAGTAACATAGCAGTAAATGTGGCAATAAAAAAGCGTGCATATGAGTTTAGCACAAAATTTCCAACACAGCGTGTCCGTCATGTGTCTGTGCCTGTTAAGCAGAATAATTTAGAACTATCGACAGGATCTTGGTTTTTGCAAATTTCTGCTCAGTGTGGATAGTTCCTTACCACCGAACGTGACTATTTGCGAAGTAATGCCATTGAAGTCAAAAGATAAACATTACTTCTTGAAACTGCATCATTGTCTCCGCGTCAAGAGAATGAGGGTCGTTATCCATGTAGAAACCAAATCAAAGACAAATTAACATTGATCCTATTTATGGCGTACCTAGTAAAATTTTAGCTCATATGGGAACAGTGGGATATGCCAAAGTCAGCTTGAATACAACGTCTGAGCTCAAATGCGTCTACATTTTTTACGTAATGACGACTAAACAGCAGAAGCCGGCATTAATATTAAGTCAATAACTATAAGTTTGTTTGAAGCGTATCGCCGACTTCTACTGACTGTTAGCCAGTATATGCGAAGCAAATACATACATGCGATTACATTCTTCGTTCAGGCTAAAGTTGGAATATCGTTCTGGTCCTATTTGTACCAATTTGTAAATACATAGGCACTACGTAATATAGAATTGCATATACCTTAATTTTATGAAAACATGAATATATATTTAGTAGACTTTAATTAGTGAAATTTGCAAAATTGCTAAACATAAATAGTGAAAGCATTGAAATTACTTTTCAAGAAATATTTAGAAATGGTGTAACATTTAATAAAACGTCAAAAAAATTACAATGCGTTTAAAGAAATCTAAAATAAATAATACGTTTTAGCGAATATGTGTAATCAAACACAACGTTAACATGAAAAACGTTATAATCAGCACACCTGAATGCAATCAGCGGTTTCAGTACATTGAAAACCTCGCAATCGCCATCAGACAAGACTTTTGCTTCTGCCACAACAGATGCTGCGTCTTCAGTTGACAGAGCACTGTGTGCTTCAACGGTTGATCCTTCAACGTTGGAGCAACAGTCAGGTATGCTGGAAAACTCACTAACAATCTCCATCGCAGTAACAGGGCCGACGTTAAATACTCTATCAGAGTAGTCACATCCGCACAACATAGCTACGCACACAAGTTGAGTGCGCGTCAGACCTATACATGTTGGTAAGACAAAAATACGTGAAAAAATTTGCAAACCACTGCGGCTCTAGCAAAACAGGCTGCCTGTATCCCTTCAGCCGTTGGTAATGTGACTAAAACGAATTATGATTTATAAGACTACGCATTCGATTGTAGTTGGTAACAAATTATTTAAACAAAAGCCAAAGGTACGACTCTAACTAGCGAAACAAAAATAATAATTTCCAAAAACAAATTATTAAAGGAGAGTTAATTATGATGAGGATCTAGTAAATAATACCCGTCGTAAAGTCCATCCCCTCCTCAACGTGGTACGACAGTGTCAACCATGTCTCGATGGCCGATCGTACATGGGCTAACGGGGCTTTGGCGGTGGTGTCACCAGGGCGTGGTGGATTTCCGACCGGCAATCGGATCTCCTATAAAATACCACATGAGCCCGACGACGGCACCATGACTCGGCGTGTGTTCCCCGCCACAAAAGGGTTCAACAGCCACAGGATTACATGGACTCCTGGACAGTACCCCGTACTTCCGAATGGCGAATAACAGCCACCGGCGTATGTAACTTACTGTTGCCTTGCAGACTGCGCTTGATGTGCAACAGGCTAGAGGTGCGTCCTCCGACCAAAAGCCGAGTGGTGAGGGGACACCACTTGTACCACCTCAAGAAACTCCATGAATATGAATGCGGCTTAGTCCTCCAAAAAGGAGTCAGCCGCAGTAAAGTAAAATAAAAAGTAAATAATACAGAAATGAGGGGCAAACTAAATCTCTACACACCACCCAATATGGTGAAGTCCGTTTTTAAGCAAGACAACATAGGCAACATAGACTATGAACAATATATATATATATATATATATATATATATACCCAATGTTACAGTTTCACCTTTATTATAATCAAGGTTGCGGTCTTGATATAAACACCTGACCCATTAATTACTTACATATGTCAGTATAACCTAAGAATTGCATAGTGTAGAAAAGGCAATTCATCCAGTAGATCGGTTTCGTCCTTATTGAGAACTCATCACATACTGGCCAGAATTTGCCGCGGACAGGGTTCGAACATTGGCACGTCTGCTTCGGAATCTGGTGCTCTAACCAATGAGCCATCCTGGCGCACACTACACTGAACACAATTTTCAGATATATACTAACTAATGTAACTCGGTTAGTTTTTTTCTCTTTTAGGTGGAGCTCATATGGCATCCATCCCCAATATTTTATTACTTAACAGGCACCACACTAATTGAGGAAGAGGTATTGAAATGAACATTTCTATAATTAAAAAACTTCCTTTGCTACACTCCAATTCTTAGTTTATACTGACATATTATAAGTAATTAATGGGTCAGGTGCTCATATCAAGACCGCAACCTTGATTATAATAATTTTTATCAACGCCCGCGCAACCAATGTTCGTTTAATTATAAATTTTTTTATTTAAATACCACTTCTCCATGTAGTGTGGTGTCTGTTAAGTAATGACAGATTGGGGATGGTTAGTTGGAACTTCGGGTCTAAATGAATGCCAAATGAAATCCACCTAAACGAAAATTAGACTAACCCAGTTAAATTAGTTAGAAGATGACTGAAAATTGTGCTTATTGTAGTGTGCGGAAGGCTGGCTTAGTAGTTAGAGCACCAGATTCCGAGGCAGACGTGCCCAGGTTCGAGCCCTGCCCGCGGCAAATTCTGGCCAGTACGTGATGAGTTCCCAATAAGGACGAAAGCGGTCTACTGGATGAATTGCCTATTCTACATAATACAATTCTTAGTTTATATTGACATATGTAAGTAATTAATGAGTAAGGTGCTTATATCAAGATCGTAACCTAGATTATAATATTTGATATCACTGCCTGCGCAACCAATGTTCGTTTAGGTTTCACCATTATTTAAAATATGAGAATAAAAAAACGTACTCCATGTACAGCTGGGATTGGATGAAGAAAAATATTAACGAATCCAGAATAATGGCTGTAGATACTGGTGAAAATAAGATTTATTAATAAATGTTATTCCATGGAGTACGTTTTTTCTCAAATATATATATATATATATATATATATATATATATATATATATATATATATATATGTAACAACAAAACAACGTACTCCGTGGAATAACATTTAATAATGAATCTTATTTCTACCAGTATCTACAGCCATTGTTCTGGATTCGTTAGTATATTCGTTCATCCAATCCCAACTGTACATTTGTTGTAACCAATCTCCTCTTCGTTATTCTAGCCTTTGTTTTGTGCAATTTAGACCACTACTTTTGTGCAATTTATACCACTCCTTTTGCGTAACGTCATTTGGTGTGTCATCGCTTTCATTGTAATTGCGTCCGTAATTGATGTATGTGTCGTATTTTGCGAAGCGCTGGCTATCTTTAAAGGCATGTCAGATATGTCTTTGTTCCAGACCTATTTAATTTCTTTTTGAATTATTTTCTGCACGTTTAAGCAGGGCTTCAGCTTATTAATTGCAATAGCTTCAAAATCCAGAAGCATTTTCTCTATATAATATATACCGAGACAGTAAAGGATACTAAATCTATGGTTATTGTGTTAGTAACCGATACCAACATTATTGTACCGAAAAGGTACATGGTACTAACACTATGGTTACCGAGTCGGTACCTGATACCAACCTGATGGATATAAATTTATGCTAAAGTTCACCCAAATTGAGAATTACAACAATTTCCGAACACCTGTTACTCCAGTTAAACCATAGACTCTGGCCTTCATCGATATCAGTTATCACATTTCGCGGTAAGCATGACATCATTCAATTCAATATATTACAGTTAAATACTGTTTGTTGCGAAGAACTAATATATATGTAAGTATGTATTAGGTTTTGCGAACCTAGTAACAAATTAGTTCAGTTGTGACCAGAAGGATAAACCAAAGGCAGCATGAACGGAAAGTATAATCTCATGCACATTCGTTTCGTGCTTACTGGCGACTCATCAGTAGGAGCCGGTATTACGCCCCTTAACCACTATATATTTGGTAGAAGAATGTGGAATAATAGGACGGTACAATCTCCTAGACGAATGTGTAAACCCGTAATAGTGAAGCTAACATAATCTAAAGTCAACGACAATACGACTTCAATGCTAACTCACACTATATAATATATATACCGAGTCTGTAAAGGATTGTACCGTCCCATTATTCCACATTCTTCTACCGAATATATAGTGGTTAAAGGGCGTAATACCGGCTCCTACTGATGAGTCGCCAGTAAGCACGAAACGAATGTGCATGAGATTATACTCTGCGTTCATGCTGCCTTTGGTTTATCCTTCTGGTCACAACTGAATCAATTTGTTGCTTTGTTCGCAACACCTAATACATACTTGCATATATATTAGCTCTTCGCAACAAACAGTATTTAACTGTAATATCTGTTCTTATTAAAAGATCGAGAAAGATCTAGGATACATGATTTAAAGCATTGTTGCCACCACCCGCGCAATCAATTATTATTAAGTCGAACACTTGGTAAAAACTAAATCCAGCAATACAATAATGACCAGATCTCAAAAATCACTCTGCAATGCAGTGAAAATGGCACTAACACACACAGAGACAGATATGCAAATGCACTTGAAAATCAACTCAAACAAGACATGGAAGTAAAACGGCAAAATCAGACTAGTTGCAACCAACATAATTAAATGGAAACCCAGAATGTATATAAATAAAACGGCCATTATCGACTTTGATATTAAAAGTGTTTTCTTTGGGCGATATAAATCAACAAACACACAAAAATATATAAGCATAGTTTAATACTAAGAAGACATTCATAATTAAACAATTTAAAACGCAGTTGCCGTGGGCGTTCTAACATAGAGCCCATAAATTACACGATAAATATTAACCAGTCAGTCAGATATGCCTCTACACTGTTATACACTGATTTGACCAGACAATCAGCTCTTTAGAGCTACAACCATAGTGTTTGTATCAGGTACTGACACAACAACCATAGTATTAGTACCCTTTACCGGCTTTGTATATATATAGTGAGTTGGCTTTGAAGTCGTATTGTCGAAGACCATATGAAGTTAGCTCTACTATTGCAGGTGTACACATTCGTATTGAAGATTTTTGCGTCCAAATGTCCCACATTCCACATCAAAATAGATAACAGTTATGGGGTTTAATACTGGTGTAATAATTGTATTCGTAAGTGCACTTAAGGCGGGTATTATTAACTTTGAGGTGTTAACAAAACATTTAAGTTCGACAGCGTTCAGAATGATTCCCAATATTCACCTTCATGTTTGCAATCTGTTAAAAAACAGTCTCCAATTGTGTCTTTACAGGACTTTCTTTCATATCTAAAGACGTTTCGGAAGAAAAGTCATGATTATTTAGAACAGCTAAGTTAATTTCGATAAATCAATATCTACTCGTTTTCCTAAAGACGACTTAAGGACGGCTGTTCAATAATACACAATTGCGTGATATGAACCAATTACATCTCGATTAATTTGATGTGATTAACACGGCTGCAATCGGCGACACTTTATCGGTAAGGCAGCAACATTCTCCTCGGACGTAAAACCAGTTGATTTCAATTTCGGACCCACACGAAGCGCAAAAAACAGCTATTTTGAGGGCTAATAATTACCTGCTAACTGGATAAAATATTATAGAAAATGAAAATGCTACAAAATTGGAACTTAGCACTCAAGGCATAATATTATATAGCTTAATAGAAAGTGAAAACAAATTGAAAAGTAAAGACATCTTAGAATGGACCAAGGTTTATCTCAGTTCCGCGAACTTGATTTAAATAATATTTTTTCTTGTCGGATCTTCATTTATTTTAACTTTAATGAAGGTTGCAATTTTGACAAAAATACATAATCCATTATGTGCGTACATTTGACAGTATAAACTAAGTATTGTGTAGGAAAGCCAATTCCTCCAGTAGGCCGGTTTCGTTCTTATTGGGAACTCATGAACTGACCATAATTTGCCGCAGACAGGGCTCGAACTTAGGCACATCTACTTCGGAATCAGGTTCTCTAAACGCTGAGTCACCATGCATTGCACTACACACAATTTTCAGTTATATACTAGCTTATTTTTCTTGGTTAGCCTTTCCTTTAGATGGAGCCTATATGGCATCCCTTTAGACCTGAAGTTCCAAATAACCATCCGCAATCTGTCATTGTAGAACAGACACCACGCTACATGTGTAAGTGGTATTGAAATGAAAATTTACATAATTAAACGAACATTGTTCGCGCGGGTGGTAATAAAGATTAATTTAATCACGGTTGATTTAAACACCTAACCCATTATGTATATACCTTTGTCAGACATGAGATTCTTTAGCCTAATAACAAGGGACAACAAATTGTAAAGAAAAGACATCTTAGAATGGACCGGTGTTTATTTCGGTTCCGCAAACATGATTTAAATAATATTTTCCTTGTCGGATCTTCATTTATTTTGTTTTCAAACCAAAATTAAGTTCAATCTCGTCACAAAATTTTGATAATTTAACTCGACGTGATTTTACTGCTTGAGTATTTGTATTACCTTAATGCCCCCCTAAGCAGTGATGCCATTCTGCATTACGTCGTTTAATATTTGAAGAATAAAATGTATGCAAAGCGAATTTTTATCAGATCACTTTATTTTCACTTAGATGGATGTGCAATAGCTGGTACATATATTTAAATAAATGCTTCAAAATTATAGACAAACGAATACAAACGCATAACACACGCTTATCTAGTAAATGTTAGGTTTAAACGAAAGTTTGGTTATTAGGAGCAGAGTTGCAACAAGGCCGACGTAGATTACAGGCGTGTAAAATCGACATGAATACAGAACAGAAATGGGGAGTAAGTTTAGACAAACTCGAACTGACCAAGATACTGCTCAACACGTAGGCGTGTGTACTCAGCTGGCTGCTTTTGGGCTGCAAACATGTGACGTGCGACGCGCACTGCACCAAATGGCCACACATCTGAATCGTCACTTGCCACTGCATCGACACAGCCATCCATCTGAAGGCGACAGCAACACGCTTCCGCCTCGCCTGGAGCAAACAACCAAACTGCTCCAAACATATTCAGAAGATGCTAATCAATTTTTCAACAGTGTAAAACGTAAATAGAATAAGTTAACTGCATAAAAATGCGATAATTTCTCTTATTCTTTTTATAAAGACAAAAGGAAGAGCGCAAAATGAAAAGATTTGAAAACGGAGATTATATTTGGTTTATTTGAAAATTGTGCGCATCGAAAGGAAAAGAGTCATCAAAATCTTAATTTAATTAAATTTGTAACTACTGTCCAGAAAGAAGAAAGACAGAAGACACGACAATATATCAGGATGTTAGATATTGTTTGTGGCGGAGAACTAATATATATTCAATAATGTATTAGGTGTTGCGAACCTAGTAACAAATTATTTCAAATATGACCAGAAGGATAAACTAAAGAGAGCACCAACGGAAAGTATAATCTCGTGCACATTTGTTTCGTGCTCACTGGCGACTCATCAGTAGTAGCTGGTGTTAGGCCGTATACGCACCATATATTTTGGTGAGGAATGTGGGAAAATAGAACGGTAAAATCTCCTATAATAATGTGCAAACCTGCAATAGCGAAGTTAACATCATATAGTCTTCGAAAGTATATCAGCATTTATAAGCTAGCATTTTCCCGCCACACAAATATAAATTTTTTCTATGTCCACGGTAAAGAAAGTAGAAAAAGAGTTCAGTTAAATATCACCTACAAAATATATCAGTTGAGAAATTTTGTTTAGACGAAGCATAACTAAACATCGTTTCACAAGGGACTTGGAAAGTCCCATGGTAATGCCAGTGTTAAAACAATTGTTTTTGTTTGCACAGACCTGGGTAACGTCAATTTATCGCAATAACCTCCCAATAGAGAAGCAAGCTAATACACACAGATTTAATTAGAATTGCCAAAAGTTTTGTTGGCGTTACGTTTTTCAAAAAATAGATATGGCTAGTTTTAGACGCGTATGCAACACACCTTATTTTGGTATGTGCTCTGACAAGCGCGAAATAAATCTTCTAGTTCATTTTAATTAAACGAACATTGGTTGCGCGGGTGGTGATAACAATTATTATAATCAAGGTTGCGGTCTTGATATAAACACCTGACCCAGTAATTACTTACATATGTCAGTATAAACTAAGAATTGTATAGTGCAGAAAAGGCAATTCATCCAGTAGACCGGTTTCGTCCTTATTGGGAACTCATCATGTACTGGCCAGAATTTGCCGCGGACAGGACTCGAACCTAGGCACGTCTGCTTCGGAATCTGGTGCTCTAATCACTGAGCCATCCCGCCGCACACTACACTGCACACAATTTTCAGTTATATACTAACTAATGTAACTTGGTTAGTCAATTTTTCCTTTAGGTGGAGCTCATATGGCATCCATTTAGACCCAAAGTTCCAACTAACCATGCCCAATCTGTCATTACTGAACAGACATCACATTACATGGGGAAATGGTATTGAAATGAACATTTATATAATTAAACGAGCATTGGTTGCGCGGGTGGTGATAACAATTATTATAATCAAGGTTGCGGTCTTGATATAAACACCTGACCCATTAATTACTTACATATGTCAGTATAAACTAAGAACTGTATAGTGTAGAAAAGGCAATTCATCCAGTAGACCGGTTTCGTCCTTATTCGTGATGGGTTCCCAATAAGGACGAAACCGGTCTACTGGATGAATTGCCTTTTCTACACTATACAGTTCTTAGTTTATACTGACATATTTAAGTAATTGATGGGTCAGGTGTTTATATCAAGATCGCATCCTTGATTATAATAATTCTACTTTATTTGTCTAAATAAGGCTGGGCATAGTTACAATCCCAATTATAGACAATATTGTGTGTAGATTGCATTGGAATTTTATAGTTCAGACTATGTAGAGGTAGTGGAATGTTAGGTGTTATCAAAACTAAGTTAGTTGCAAAATATGTGAACGCCAAAGTGGATCGCAATCCGTCATTTAAGTGCTTTATTACCTCTTCACCTTTATATACACTGGTTCATTGTCAACTGTAGAAACGTTCAAAAAGAGATTTAGTATATCACTAGGTTTATACTTATCTATAAAATTGGGTGGGAAGCCATCAATAATAAGTGTATCACGCACATCATCTAACCCAGTCTCATTACAGGCTGGCGAACAAATAAGCAATGACCTAGTACACAATGACTTAACAAAGACATTCTTCCATTTGAAAGTTCAGTAACTGTTGGAATTAGCCAAATATTTTATACGATCTATGGAGAGATCATCAAAGAATGCTGAATCAGAGAATCGTGCTTTGATATCAGTATTTCCTCAGGGTGGCCTGTTCCGAAATGCACCTCATTAAATCTACTAAACTGCTAAATTTCCATTCAGTGGTCAGCTAGACAATGCAATATTGTTCGGGTGAAATATGGATTTTTGTTTATTTGATGACAGCAGCCATGAGTTAAATTTGACCATAAATATCTAAACCAGAACATTTATTTCAAGACAGATATTATTTTCCTTCAATAAACTATGATATTCCGACAAGAATATTATCGATAAAATTATTCAAATTTACCTTGGCCTCTAAAATACACTCGGGACTGGCTGTCTTCGATAGACGGTCCAGACGTTCCATCTCTTCAACGACAACCTCATCATCAAGTTGAAAAACATCGTCATCAATCATTTGAGAAATTCCTCCCTCTCTCACACTTATATTCATCTCTTCAGATTTGGAGGCGTCCTTTTTTTCTGCTGCAAATTTAGAATTATCTAACGAATTTGGCAAGGAATTTTCGAGTGTATTGTCGTTATTAAAGTTGTTTATACAAATTTTGTCTGCAGAATCAGCAGGATGAATAGATAGTTCATTCGATTGAGTCAATAAGCATTTCTGATTGAAATCAACCGAAGTCTCTCCGTTTGTGCTTTTTAGATATGTACTTACATAACTGTCCGAATTTTCATTCAGCATATAAGTAGGAAAGTTGGAAGAAATTTTGTCAGTATCATGTGTAAGAATGTCAGCAGAATCCATGAAGTCCTCGCTAATTACTGAATCGCTGGATACGCTACTATTAGAAGAATGCTTCAAATCCTCGAAGTAGCTCACATCTCCAATATCTGCAATGGATATTTTATCATTTGATTGATTAACAGTGTTAATGATGGAAGATGAGGCATTCGACTCTTTACATGGTATGTTCTTGAACTCCGTAAGTCGTATAAGCTCCTCAATATCGTTGGACTCATCTAGTTGTTGAGCCGCAGATTTGGAAGTATCAGAATAATGGAAGCCAAATGAACTACTTTTACCATTTGCGTCATTACAGTCTACCTAGCGAGACATAAATAAATTGATGTAAGACAATTTAGTTAAGTTCTGACGAAAAGAAATTGATCTTTTTAACGGTGATATGTATACCTGCTTTATTATACATGAACGCTTCGATACACGATTTATTTCTAAATAAAAATCCGAAAATTTGTTTAACAACCATTGATTGCCCGGATGTTGACTATATATCCTTAAATCAAACCTGCTAACATCATATATAATCCAATCCAAATGTATCTAATCAGTCGCAAAAAATAGCCAATCTATTGTAAATAACACGTAGTGACACGTTTCAACCTTCTTTAGTCATCTCCAAAGCACAACGACAAACTGATTAACGAGGATCCAATCACAATGCATATGTAAGACAAGAAAAAATAGACACGCAGTTATTAAACCCAGCAGTCACATGTGCATTGTACTTGACTGGAAATGTGGGCTGCAAAATTTCAATTCAGTCACGAACAAAACATTTTGCAGTTTCTGCTTTACTTTACTTTACTGCGGCTGACTCCTTTTGGAGGATAAGCCGGCTCCACATTTCATGGAGTTTCTTGGGAATTTGATACAAGTGGTGTCCCCTCACCACTCGGCTTTTTGATCGAGGACGCACCTCTAGCCTTTGCACATCCAAGCGCAGTCTGCAAGGCAGCAGTAAGTTGCATGGTTGCCGGTGGCTGTTGAGAGCTCATTCGCCATTCGGAAGTACGGGGTACTGTCCAGGAGTCCATGTAATCCTGTGGCTGTTGAACCCTTTTGTGGCGGGGAACACACGCCGAGTCATGGTGCCGTCGTCGGGCTCATGTGGTATTTTATAGGAGATCCGATTGCCGGTCGGAAATCCACCACGCCCTGGTGACGCCACCGCCATAGCCCCGTTAGCCCATGTACGATCGGCCATCGAGACATGGTTGACACCGTCGTACCACGTTGAGGAGGGGATGGAAATTTAAACCACATAAACGATCATTGATCGCGCGAGTGGTAGTGAAAAGTCCTTGAATCAAGTTTGCGAATTTGAGACAAGCACCAGCAATACTGATATTAGCCACAAAAACTGGCGTATTTCGACTTTCCATTGACACTAATCGGAACACGATGACAAAATTACTAACAAAATATCTGTTAAACAACGAGACTAAAAGAAGTCAAGATAACAAAATTCCACACTATGATGTCGCAATTCTAACAATTGGAGGCTTAAACAAAAAAAAATTTTAAATACAAGAATAAAAATAAAATCTTGAAGTTTGACCGTTGTCAGTAGTAAGGCGTTTCATTGAACTTACCGCCTGGCCGAATGTCAAATTTGTTTCAATATCTCGGATGATCACTAAAATCCGCGTGTCAGGAATTGATAAGAGCCTCAAAACTGATGTGCTAAAGAGGATATGGCGTCTGGACGGCTTGTAAATACGATACAAATTTCTAAATCAGACCCTCCTTAACATTTTAACATAAACAGACAACAGTGAAAATTGAAAGGCATATGAAATGTGTCACATGGATTGGAGAAGTCTCAAAATACAATATGAACCAATGTGTTAAATGTGGCCTGTTATGAAAGAAGTGGCGAACTTACAAATGAGGAAACTTCACTAGCGTATAACAAAACTACACGTACAGATTCGTTGTACACACGACCTTTAAGTCAAAATGAGATATACATGCTTCTCCGAAAGTGGAGGCTGCGGAAAGCTATTCCAGCTTTCGTGATTCTCATATTAACATCGACGCTCATATTTCCTGAGTTATTGATACAACTAACAAGATATTTAAACATTCCAATTAAGGCTAGGTCCTCGCCCTGAAGCTGCACAGTTAAAGAGAGTGATGGATGATTGTGTAGAATTATCTTAACTTTAGATTAAGCCAATTTCCCATTGAAAGACGAAACACCGACAGCTATACTATTCAAGGTGGTCTGGGCATAATTTCGATTGTCTAACAATAAAACACATAGTCCTGCATCACGAATGTATGGAAAAGTATAGTTCATAATGGTATCTATCACAATTAAAATGAGCATATTTGACAAACAGAAATGCTAGTAGTAAAGTTGTCGGATAATTAAATGTAGATCCTATATCGACCAGAAGTGTTGTGTTGACAGCAAGCATATTTAGAAATTTAGTGCATATTCTACATTTTGACGGAATATCAGAATGAACATGATAATACACTCGATGAAATGCATCTTTGAAGTCTAGAACTTCGTCAATTGGGAGACGGCGATATACATTTTCTGTTAAAGTGCATGCCCTAAAGTAAAAATGTTATTGATACAAGCTCTTCACGACTGAAATCCAGCATGTTTTTCTCTTTTATATGATTCACGCAAAGCGTTGAGATGACGTGCGATAATCGTAGAAAATAACTTAGATATGATCGGATTCAAGCATATACAACGAAGTTTACCGCAGGCGTTAAAATTGCCTTTTTCGAAGATAGGAATAATAATCTGTTCGCTACTAGCAGCCGACACGGTGTCATATTTTTAAGACAGTACGACAGCGATTAGTTAACGCGCTACAAATAACGTCGTCACCATTCTTCAATAAGGTCGGAACCAAATCATCAGGGTCTGCAGCTTTGTGATGTTCACGAGAATGTATACCGTATTTCTAACTCAGATTATTGTTTGAAATTAGCGTTCTACATTACTAGTCAAGGCATAATTTTGGGGACCGGAACAGATACATGAGCCAAAGGTAATTTATCGTTGAAGTATTCAGTGCACATATACAGACGACACATTTTAACAAAGATTAGGTTATTGTTGCAGTCAATTATTCATTTGCTAGCCTCTAATTTTCTCGGACCTGTTTCGCGAATAAGTTGAAACAAACATCAGTTGTTACCTGATACGGATGCTTCATACATCACTTCAGCCCTCCTGGTCAAAAAGTAATCAAGAATGACTATTTGAATGTGCGTGAGTTTGCGTTGTATAGCTCTGCAGTATTATAATAAGCCGAGCTATAAGGAATTTGGTGTCTAGTTCCAAGAAGCGCAGCAGATGTTTCAGCCATGCATTGAATAATTATACTAGAGCATAAAATGCAAAATACATTTGTACTTAGCATTGTGCGTAAATGAGTTTCTCTTCGTTGATAGGATATTCGAATTATCCCAATCAAGACCAGGTAACATCGGTTTTTGTAGATATTCATATGTTTATAATCAAGGTTGTGGTCTTGATATAAGCACCTGACCCATTAATTACTTACCTATGTCAGTATAAACTAAGAATTGTATAGTGTAGAAAAGGAAATTCATCCGGTAGACCGGTTTCGTCCTTATTGGGAACTCATCATGTACTAGCCAGAATTTGCTGCGGACAGGGCTTGAGCCTGGGCACGTCTGCTTCGGAATCTAGTGCTCTAACCACTGAGCCACCCTGCCGCACTATACGACTCCTAGTTTATACTGACATATGTAAATAATTAATGGGTCAGATACTTATATGAAGATCGCAACCTTGATTATAGTAATGGTTATCGCCACCCGCGCAACCACTATTTTGTTTAATTATATTCATATCTTTGTTGGAAAGGCGGCTGATCGAGATTGTTTAAATCGATTTTAGATTTAGTCATATTAAGCATTCAGAAAAAAAATGAAAATATAAAACAGACAGATACATCTTTCGAATCTCCATACGCTTTAAATAACTAGTGATTGGCCTGGATGCAATCAAGCTATCTATAGCTAATTTATAAATAATCTATCTGCGTTAACACGTGTCCAGAAGCTGGAGGACGCCATGTGTCACAACGCCATAAACAATGCCTGAAGTTTATGTTACCCAAGTATAATCAATGCTCCACGCAGCTATCTAGCAGTCGTTCACTATTGTCGTTGCGCATTGAGCTTAAAGTGTGTCTACCACCTAAACGGTATTTTTCCTCGATTAGGCCCACAACATGAGCATTCATGTCACCCTTAAACAAAAACACATCTGAACTTCTTGCTTTACTTAGTAAATAGTTTAGGTTTGAGTAAAAAGCGTCCTTGGTGTAGTTTGTGCTGCACTCGGTGGGAGCATTTGCAAATACGACGAAAAGGCAAAGTTGATTAAAGTCTCTGGCATTGATTCTAATAGGTGTACTCAAATGTGCCGCACAAAATCGGCTATTTACAAGGATCCATTCGATTAAACAAGCTCCAATTCGTGGTATAAGGACAATACTTACACTTCTTTATCTGGCTTCAAAAAATGTCATACTGATAGAGGTTCGAAGGTAACAACGTCTGACAACAGGTGAACACAATTTAGTCAGCCGGGTAGTGGTAGTATGAAACTTTCAAGGTCTAACGGGATGCATCCATCATCTTGCCTTATGAGTTTTGTTTAACTACACAGAAGCAATTTATGTCAAATTGGTAGTGCCAAAATAAGAGCATGCATGCCATATGCGAAAGGCAAGATTAGAATAATGAAGGAAATTTTGCAAAAGTAGTATAATTAACACAGCTTTTCCACTGAATCCAGTTTGCCGCTAGACTCCGACATATTTCTGCTAATTCCACTCTCTTTTTTAGTGTGTATGGTGCGTTTTGATGAAATGATCAATTTCGCGAATATTAGTATTCGACCAAAAGACGGTTGGCCAAACCCTCATGCGGTTTCAACTAACCATCGGAGTTGCGAGCGGAGTGTGAAATTGAACTTTTAAAAAAAATGGCTCAACCAGCGTAATCGACGTTCTACGTTAACGTGCGACGGCGATGGAATGTTAAAGAACGACCATATAGAGCTACACAGCTCGTAAAAATTGATCTTGGTTAAAGCATCCAAACGTTCAGCTGTCAGTGATCAAAAACCGCGGGGATACATCGACTGAAAAAGCTTCCCGGGCACTGGAAGCTGTCGTGAATCAACTACCAACAGCATAAATCAAGAACGAAAGTATGCTTCACTTAAAGACCTTGGACTTGGTGCTCAGTGAAATAGACTGGTGAGTCCAACGTGGATTGCACAATTTTCTAAAACCAGCAGCTTTAAAGTCGATACGTCAAGAAATCTCGGAAGAAGCCTATATGTCTTGCATCACCAGACGTTCTGGCAGCAGGGCGTCATTTGGCACGAACTTAAGATTCTGAATAATATCGGTCATAACGATAGTTTTTGCAACCTTATCTCTTGAACATCACAAAGCTGCAGATCACGCAAATCTCCTTCTAACTTTGTGTAATGATGGTGTTCAAATCATCCGTGGTGTGTTGACAAAACTTCTTCGTACTGTGTTGTGAGGAGACCGTGTCGGTTGCTTGGAGTGAATCGACTATCATGCTCAATTTAAAAAAAAAGATTATAAATCGTGCGATAGCCATCGTGGTATAAGATTACTTCAGTTGTATCTAAGTTATTAGTTACAGTTAACCTACACCATCTTAACACTTTGAACAAATCACATACTAAAGAAGAACTATCCGGATTCCGGTCAGAACCAGATTCTATATATATATATATATATATATATATATATATATATATATATATATATATATATATATACTTTACTTTACTGCGGCTGACTCCTTTTGGAGGATAAGCCGGCTCCATTGAATTGTGACATTTCATGGAGTTTCTTGGGAATTTGGTACTAGTGGTGTCCCTCACCACTCGAATATATATATATATATATATATCATATATATATATATATATATATATATATATATATATATATATAATTTTTAACTTAAGGCAATTATTTGAACAGCGACATGTATATCGTCGTCCAATAATAGTCGTAAAGTCCATCCCCTCCTCAACGTGGTACGACGGTGTCAACCATGTCTCGATGGCCGATCGTACATGGGCTAACGGGGCTATGGCGGTGGTGTCACCAGGGCGTGGTGGATTTCCGACTGGCAATCGGATCTCCTATAAAATACCACATGAGCCCGACGACGGCACCATGACTCGGCGTGTGTTCCCCGCCACAAAAGGGTTCAACAGCCACAGGATTACATGGACTCCTGGACAGTACCCCGTACTTCCGAATGGCGAATGAGCTCTCAACAGCCACCGGCAACCATGCAACTTACTGCTGCCTTGCAGACTGCGCTTGGATGTGCAAAGGCTAGAGGTGCGTCCTCGATCAAAAAGCCGAGTGGTGAGGGGACACCACTTGTATCAAATTCCCAAGAAACTCCATGAAATGTGGAGCCGGCTTATCCTCCAAAAGGAGTCAGCCGCAGTAAAGTAAAGTAAAGTAATAATAGTCGTCGTTCTAGACTTTAATGATGTGTTCTATGACTGTTAATCGTTGACGTCTTTATGATTAAGCAGATACATATGATGCTTAAGTGATGTCAGCAAACTTGCCTCGACGAAATCGGTATCATCATCTTCATCTTCTTCATCATCATCATCATCGGCATCTTTTTCCTTCTGAGAACAAGTACTATCTTCGCATTCCAAGCCACTGATTGTTTCTCGTTCCTTTTCTAGCATGCCAGAAGAATTTCTAGACTTTTCTGAAATAAAAGCAATAACTTTACCTGAAACTGCGTCATCCTCCAATTTCAACTCATCCTTGGTCAGATGTTGACTGCCAAGATTAAATTCCGTCCTGTCGACACTGTCCTGGCTTTCACTGGGAGAATCGCGTAATAAATAAGACTGATCAGTTGACCTGGCTGTATACGCATAAGTTAATGTCACAAGTGGTCCGGTTGCACCGTCTGATTGCGTCGGGTTCAAGGTAATCTGCTTCGCTGATGAGTTTTCTGTTTCCGAGTTGCTTTCCTGAACTTCGTTTATTGTTCTGCATGTATCTGTAACATTGTTACGATTAGCAGTAGTCGCTGTTGAATGCTCTGGCGAAATTCTACGTTGTTTCAACAAAATTTCAGGTTCCGGGGTGAACACGTCCGTAGAATAGGTAGGATGATTTTCAGTTTTTGGCAAAAGCATCCTCCCTTCACCAGAACAGGTGCTCATTGCAGATGTGCGTTTACCACCAGTTTTGTTTTTATTGAGACCAAGAATGCTAGAAAACAGAATCATTTCATAATACACTATGAAGTAAGGCTAAATTTTAACAATAATTGATTGCGCGGAAGGTGGTAACAATTCGTTAAATCAAGTTTGCGAGCTTGAAGTAAACACCAATCTGGCGATAGTTTTGTTATGTTGTTCGACGACTGGTTAAATACAATGGGATTGGTGTTTACTTCAAGCTCGCAAACTTGATTTAACGTAGATAAATTTTGTCGGTTAAGTTGTGTGGTAGATGTAAATAGCACAAAATTCACAGATACACACACGTAAACAGCTAGGTCTATGTATAACTCATACTTTATTACATAGGGGCCTACGCAATAAGCCAAGCTTTCCCAAGAGACTGTGCATGTCTCTAGATTCCTGAAGGCATTTTCCATCCAAATGTTCTAACGTAAATAAGCATAACGTGAGTATTGTCAAGTCATCAATGGCACAAATATTAGTCTCCGGCTGCGAGATTTAAATTCAGCATAATTTGCGTGTATAGTCCTCTACCGTATTTGTCTAGCGAACCAGGTCGACGGCTTTCTCATATAGTATCCCGGCCAACCTAACCAGCGTTTATTAACTAGACGCTACAATTAACACACATAAAAAAATGTTCGGATAAAAATGATCGGCTCGTCAGCTCTTCTAATGATTAGTGTTTCACGGGGTTGAGCTGACAATAACCTAAACAAATTTGAGCGGATGCGTCGGCTCACAAAACTGTTCAGAATTTGCAGCTATAATCAGCTCTGTCTCATGGCATAGCGGAATAAAAGTTGGCCGCGAGTAAAAGTAACTGGAATACTTCGGATTCAAGGCCTAAATAAAGGATTGGGGGGTTACAGTTTAAAAATAATATGCCGAAGGCAGATACAGCTGGGCTAGTAATTCTGTAAATCTCGGCAGAATCTGTTTTAGAATTAAGGGCATGATAAAGTCATAGTTCGAAACAAACCATGTCTCACAATTAACGTTTAATCACTTATATGAGGCCACAAGACATCGAAGTGGCGTAAAACATATTATGAAGTGCATAATCAGTAGAATTATGTATATATATATATATATATATATATATATATATATATATATATATATATATATATATATATATATATATATTACAAGTCTGGAGCACGGGCCGAGTCAACCATTGCAAGTAATTGATGCGTGTCCAACAAGGAAGCAATTGGCCTACTTAAGGAATTGCATTTTGATCTTATGCAATGTATAGTTTATACTGAAAACATGTATCAAATAATAATCTTTCGGTTATATTTTAATTCGATATATATGTCTAGTCAGAGAACTATATTTCCCGGAACTAAATCTTTGAATAAACAAACCTATTCTCGTAACCACTTAAAGAACTGTAGGGTTCGCACAGAGTCCACTTCAAGTATATTGGGCAAAATTCAGCGCCATAAATGGAGTTAGCAAAGCCCGTCAGTATCCTTCGCAGGTAATTCATATCAAAGTTGCCAGCTTGATATAAACAGAAATCCCATTATATATTCATTTCTGAGTATAAACTAATTATTTCACAATGTAGCATATGCAATTCATCCAGTAGACCGATTTCGTTCTTATTGGGAACTCTTCAAGTACTATCGAATATTTTTCCACCAAAAGAGCTCAAATTTTGGCACGCTTGCTTCGGAGTCTGTGACTCTATCCACTGAGCCATCCTGTCGCACAATACACACACTTACAATTTATATAGTAAATAATGATTCTTGGTTAGCCTTTCCTTTATGTGGAGCCAATATGTAATCTCTTTAGGCCTAAATTTCCAACTAGGTACTCTAAATCTGTCATTATAGAACAGACACCAAGTTACCCAGGGAAGTGATATTGCATAGAAGATTTATACAATTAAACGACAATTGATTACGCGAGTGCCGATAACAGATATTTAAATGAAGGTTGCGAGCTTGATAAAAAACATTACTACTACTGTGGCTGACTCCTTTTGGAGGATAAGCCGGCTCCATTGATTTCATGGAGTTTCTTGGGAATTTGGTACAAGTGGTGTCCCCTCACCACTCGGTTTTTGATCGAGGACGCACGTCTAGCCTTTGCACATCCAAGCGCAGTCTGCAAGGCAGCAGTAAGTTGCATGGTTGCCGTTGGCTGTTGAGAGCTCATTCGCCATTCGGAAGTACGGGGTACTGTCCAGGAGTCCATGTAATCCTGTGGCTGTTGAACCCTTTTGTGGCGGGGAACATACGCCGAGTAATGGTGCCGTCGTCGGGCTCATGTGGTATTTTATAGGAGATCCGATTGCCGGTCGGAAATCCACCACGCCCTGGTGACACCACCGCCATAGCCCCGTTAGCCCATGTACGATCGGCCATCGAGACATGGTTGACACCGTCGTACCATTAAAAACATTACTACTATATAGACATTGGCGCGGCAGGTTAGCGCATTGGATAGTCAAAGAATCTGATGCCAACATGCCCAAGTTCGAGCCCTGTCCACGGCAAAATTCTGGACAGCAATTGAAGGATTCCAAATAAGGACGAAACCGGTCTGCTGGATGAACTGCCTTTACTATCTTAAACAACGCTTAGTTTATAATGAGATATGCATATATAGTTGGATTGGTGCTTATATAGAAAGAAAAATCGTGGTTTAAATAGTTCTAATGACTAACTGCACAATCAATGGCTGTTAGATTATTTAAATCATTCGTACGTCTAAGGAATAATGCGTGCCAGCACAGTCAAAGTTCCTGAGAGATATAGAACATTTTCAGAATAATTGTGAAAATAAGAACATGCCACATATTAAGTTAAACTACACCAATTTAAATAAAAATATAATTGCCTACTTAAACAGGCGTTGAGTAATTGGCTCAAAGGCGTTTTGCTCCAATTGATGGTCACCTTTGGGCACAAAAGTTTCCAGTTTCATTTCTTGCTTGGTGACAAAATTCGTAGCCAAATCAAGCATATCATGCGAAGACCCTCTTTGGCTATCCAAAGGTGGAATAACACCACTGTTTTCATTTTCAGACTTTACAACAATCGGAGAACAAACGGGTGCTTCAACACTGGGTCGATTGTTTATCCTATGAGCGTCTTCGTTTGACCGCTCGGATTGGGTTTTTGGAGAGTTGTGCCGAGCGAAAATTTCAGCTTCATTGCAGGTTGTTAATTGAATATCAATTCCTGGCGTCACAAGTTTAACATCATCCCCATGCACATCTGATTGAGTAAACTGCTTGATCAAATTGTTACACGACAAAGGAATTGATGTGCCAGCGTCACGACGCAGGAGGACGGCATGACCGTGTGCACGTGAGGCAATTCGCGTAACATTCACCTAGTGCAACGAGAAAAAATGTAAGCAAAACGGCAGTAAGACGAGTCGGAAGTTTCGAGTTGAAACCAAAACAAATTAGCATAACACTATGTTAATTATGCTGGTGGTGATGAATAAAATGAAAATGGAGTTTACGAATTTTAAATAATTAACAGTCGAAAATATATTACACAAACGGTATGGATCAGTAAACTACGTGTAATTATGCGCTTAGAAATTCCATGGTCATCATCAGATCATATGATCCAAACAGGGTACTTAGTGAGTCCAACTACCTTCTACATTCGTCACAAAGCGAGGTCAGAAACAATACTAAACATTTATGAAGCCCCGTATGAAAAACAGCAAAATCCCTTGATGAACGTTAAAAATTCCTCAAAAAATATATGATATTTGACTGGACGCTAGCAAATAGATGCAATACATATAATTAACCAGCAGAACAAATCCAACCTGCACAGACGTAATAAAATGGAAGATTACAAACAAAAATCACGTAACTAAATTCATGCATGCAAAAGATCTGACGTGACGCGAAGTAAGGTACGACTATGTGCTTGGCAAAAAACAATATCCAAAAAAGATGGTATTTTAAGTATAAACAACCAATTAGCTAACACTAAACGAATGACCGGTTATCAAACAACTAAAGAACGATTAATGAAAACCATGTACATGCACTAATTAATTTGTTTCTGTGTAGTGAAGCGTAATCGACAACAAATTTACTACCGATAATATGTCAACCGTGCGTAAGATTCAGTTTCTGGTTAAGTAATACAATATCAAAAATGCGAATAATTATGGCGAAGGAGGAGGCTTAAGGAAGCATTCAAAGAAAAAATTAATTACACATTCTGATTTAATAATTATCCAGGAGTTAGAGTAAAGGTCAAATAGAGAGCGAAAGCGAGAGATTTACTGTAGGCAACCAGATAGAATTAATGAAACACAAAAAGTAGCTAATAAGGACCTTATTAGGTAAATGCTTACGCAGATACATGAGCCTAGGTAGATTTTAATGACAAAATATCGAAAGAACAGCACCATTCGGCTTCAAGTTAGCTAAGGGAGTTCGGGCAGTTGTATAACTAAAAGGTTCAAGGCCTAACCTCAGTCGACATTCATATTCAAAGTCGAGGCATCTTATTACGTTTAATCAATAACACGGATTCATACAACACACCGTCTAAGCTAATCAATCAAGCTTCTTTAAATATTTAGCATCTGTTACCATCATAATGTTATTTCTGAATTTTATTTCATTTGATTCTCTTATTTATCTGGTCACTTAACTGCGATTAAACATCGACATGCATAAACAGTTTTCCGAGCGTATTTGATGGTCAGTGCTCAATGAGTGCCTCGGTAGATTTGATCTCTGGATGCAGTTTTATATTCTCTTAGTAAGTTTATTGGGCACATAATCTCTCCTATAGACATAAGAATACAATTTTTGACAAATATTTTACATACTCGTGACGTATAAAGAAGTTTTTTCTTATGGTTCGGTAGCTTACTGTTTAATGTGTGCTTGTCCTAACATCGTTCGGATGTTGTACTGAGCCTCTAGTGTATTCATTTTTCTAATGCATTTGGAATCTGGTAGTACCATGCTCTTGTGCTATTCAAAAGGGTTCTTCTCGCTTTAAGCCATCCGTTTTTCAATCATGTTTTATTGTGAAATCCTTTATTGTCTTTTATATTAATTTTATCATATATAAATTGTTCATGCCCTAGTCCATTTAGTTCTTTATCTCGGTTTCTCAAACCCATTTCTTTAAATCATCGATTTTAGAAAGTCTATTTTCCTTCCATAAGGGTGATTTCAGAAAAAAATTAGACGGGTACCCGTGAAAAGAATTTATTTCAATATTCAACCCAAACGTTTCCATTTTACCTATAATCGATTACTACTCATTCATTTCTTCTATCAACGTTAATTGCAATTCACCTAATAGTTTAGCCAAATTAAAAAAGTCCCCGATTCATTAAATATAATTCAAACTCACAAAAATATCATCAAGGAATATCAAAAACTAGTTTGGCCTGAGAGGATTTTTCTTGATAAGTCTTAAAAAACATGCGCCCAAGATAGGCAATGGTTGTTTCATCATGGCACGTTTAAATTGTTTATAAAATTCTTTTCTGAAAGAAAAGTTCTTTTAAAGAACGCACGTTTGTTTAACATGTACCTAACATTACTTAACCTGGTTTCACTTCCGTCTATCACGTCCAGATAATCTATTGGAATAAGTTTAACGGATTCCAGTGATGCCTGCACTAGTGTTTTAGTACACATGGCTACACCATCTCAACTTTCAATTCTACGTCTCTCCACCAAATTGAATTTTTACTGCTACCTATATAAAAAATGTAGTCTAAACAATCTGATCATCTTCGATGTTACTAGCCAAGAAATTTTAGAATCTAATAAATATGTCTTTTTAATATTTACAATTTCTGGATCATCACTGGGCTATATAAACTGCTTAAATGAACTACCCTGTTTTTTTATAAATAGATGCAATGGAAACCACAGAAGGCTGTGCTCCCAACGCACCTTGCCTTGAAGTTTATCGGCATCGTTTCTGTATATTGCCTAGATAGGTATCTTATTCAGGCTAGATGCGCTTCCTCATAAATCATTAATCTTTGATAATATTTAGTTTTAAATGACTAATAATTTCATAATAATTATTATTATCATTAACGTTATTATTATTATTATTATTATTATTATTATTATTATTATTATTATCGTTATTATATTTTAAGCTGTTATCTTACGGTTATACGAAATTAAAGCATCAGCTGAAAAATGCTGATATATTGCAGCCTATGATGATGATGATGATGAGGATGGAGAAGTTTAACTGACAAATAGATTATGTGCGTAAAGTGGGAAGTCAAAAGTGTAGATTCCTTTAAGCAGCTGTAAGTCAAAGATAATTCACAACCGTAGAACACATTTAACAACAACGATTAATACAAAACTACAGTCATTAAGCAAATAGAACAAACCCGGCAAACTTAGTTAATACCAAGACTGTTTTGAAATGAGTGTTTTAAAAAGTTCATGTGCACATGAAAAGGGCACTATAAATCATAATAATAATAAGAGTTAATGTGTTGAAATTTACTCAAATTCAGACAAGCGTAAAGAGGATGCTTGAGCAGAACAAGTTAGTTTTAATTTGCATATAATCGTAGTATAACCATTGTCAGAAGTTACGAGCAACAACGATTACACGGAAAAAGTTAAACTGACCACAAAATGAACAGTTAAATCCCCAAGTTCAAAAACTTCAAAAATAGTATTACCATTATGTATGAAGACTGATAGGTGTGAGTATGTATGAAATAAAAATTGTAGAAATTCAAAGCTATTTATTAGAAGTTGAGACCAAAATTTTTGTTGACTCACTACACGAAACATCTGCTTAGAATGCCTGTACTCCAGTATGCCTACATTTAAATTAGCCATAAAAAATAAGTATAAGTTCACATCGCAGTAATTGACATGCAGTAACAGCTTTTCTTCCATAAATGTACCTTGCCCTGCCGGATAAGCGCGGATATTGCAGACATATTATTGTCGACTAAGCGCATGTAGTTACGTGTACTGTCATCGTCAGACTGTTCTTCGGGAAGCATTGCTGCGTTTGGTTCAAATACATTTGATTGATTTCCAGTCAGACCGCATGTTGCAGAAAGTGCTGCTAACTCATTAACGGCCTGTCTTGCAGTTAGTTGTTGCGATAGAGAGGATTTATGCGATTCAAGCCGATGCCGGAATAGGAGGCGCTGCATCTGACGATGCGAAAATTCTTGTCCGGAGTCTGAGATCTGAAAAAGGAATAGTTAATATAAAAGAAAAATAATTATACCATAATAGATCCAAATTTAAAGTGCTTGAACAATTTGTTATTCGGAAGCTCTAAGAAAGGCGACTAAACGCCTAACTAAACAAAGATAAAGGCCACCAGCTAAGTGAGTAAGAGAAAAGAATGTGAAAATACGACTGGTTAGTACATTTACGCTAGTCAATCACAGGATTTCGCCTATTCAAATACCCCTTTGATAATGGGGGGTACGATACGTCTTGATTAGGTGGCTGACATCAAGAATAATATCGTCTGGCCGGGACAGCATTCGCCTACTTCCACTTTCCACCCAGTGTCCCGGAAAAATTGCCTCAATATCCCGGAAAGTAGAATACATATGCATAACTCTAAGTCAGTACTCCAACGCACGCAATAGGCATTCCTTAACCAGAAGAAAATATCAAAGTTTTGGCGGATAGAGCAGGTCGACGTGTAAATTTGTATTCCGTTTTACGTATTCCGGCACTCGCTTTACAGTGATCTGAATCAAGCCCAGCGAAGGCCACGCTGGAAGAGTCCTACCTAAGCGAATATGTTACTAGGCACGCCCTACCTAATGTATCAATGCATATAATTGTTAGTTCTCCAAAACCAAGAATATAAACGTACATATAAAGTTGGGCGGTCCCATGAAAATCACGACGTACGATCTTTTCCATGAAGAGACAAAGCTCATTAGCGAATTACGGCTGGCAATATGTCATTGTTTGCCGATAAAAGTGATAATGAAGAGCTCATCCTAGCAAGTTGTAAAAAAATGATAAAGCCTCTTTGAATTTAAAGATAGATATTCAACAAGCAAAGATCAAATAGCTAAAGCATATTGCGAAATATTAGCCACATTTTACTAATAAAAGCTTGCTTCAAAATAAAGGAGACTCCAGCTGTCTCTGATAACTTTTTGTTGAAGTATAAGTATTCGCTGATACCAAGACTATGTAGGTCCCAAATTTTGCTGCCCGTGATAATGGTGATGTCATTATTATATTTTTTAACTTTCTAAATTCCGTAGAAGATAGTGCGACGACAACAAAACATAGTAATGGTCAGCTTTTAGTAATTTACAACAGAATTATGCCTCTTTAAACTTGGCTGATAGTCGCCTAAACAGTGTCGAGCAAACGCATATGTTTAAAAAGCTGTTAATAAGGTGCCAAATAGATTGGAATATTTCCCCTGTGTTAGGAGCACAAATTATGATCAACAATGCATATGACTTGAAGGAATTTACGGGTGATTTTGGTGTGAATTTCATGTTATCAAAAGCAGATGCCGGAGGGCTTGAAAGTCTAGGAACCTCTATAGAACTCATTTCGTTCGCTGTGAGAGGGGAACCTAAATATTACTACAAAGGTGCGTCATTCAGCACAAAAGATAACAATAAAGAATGCTTAGGAGTATTTTGCGTTAGACCATATCGGAATGACACTTCGTGATCCCAGGTAATGTTTGCTGGAGCTCAACTTACTATTCAGTTTAAAGAATAAATCGTATGCTAATTAATGGCCAGTAAGCAGGCCAACACTGTCGAGGTTTATTCGAAGGAGAGCTACAAAGATCACAGAAAATTATTAATTATTAGAAAGATGACACGTCCTTGTCGAAAACCGGAATAACTACGGCAAATTTCCCTGGTGAAAAATTTAACATCAACTTCATCACCAATTCTCTCCAAATCCTTAATAATCTACAAATCTTAACGTGTGCCCGGTAGCATATACATTGGGCATATGAAAAAGTCATTTATCAAATTAGAATCCAACAACGAATACCGCAAAAAATGATTAAAAAAGGCCTGGCGCTGTCAGAAAATCAGCTATTTCAGAGCATATAATTGAAAGGGGCACACAGCCAATTTAACGAATTTTCCACTACTACAAAAAGATAAGTGCAAAAAGTAATTAAACGTGTGCGCAGCCTTTTATGTAGAACAACAAGCACCTAATCTGAGCATTAAAAAAATTCACAAACATGATATTTTACTCAACTGACTACGAACCACAAAAACCTAAAACCAGATTCGTGCTTCCAGGCGAGCCAGAACACTCATTAGAGCAGCATAAAAAACACTCGATCGGATTGGCAACAAAATGCAGTCAAAGCAGCTGCGTAAACTTTTTCAATAGCGTCGTTAAAAGTGACAGAAATTGAACAACAATATGAGCGATCACTGTATTTTAATCACGGTTGCGAACTTGATATAAACACCTGACTCGTTATGTGCATACATTTTTCAATATAATACAAGAATTGTAGTGCCGAAAAGGCAATTCATCCAGTAGACCGGTTTCGTCCTTATTGAGAACTCATCGCGTACCGCCCAGAATTTGCCGCGGACAGGGCTCGAACCTGGGCACGTCTGCTTCGGAATCTGATGTTCTAAACACAGAGCCACCCTGTCTCATGGATTTCCACAAATGTGTCAGTTGTTTATATCAATATCGCAATCTTGATTAAAGTAAATTTTATCACCACCCGCGTAACCCATGCTCATTTAAAAATATGAGCGATCAACATTGAAATCTACACATCCTACACCGTTACAAGGAGGACAAAATCGAACTAATGAACAATGCACGCAAAAGTCAATAATACGAACACTTAGACAAAACTTATTACATCAATACAAGACCAACAAGATCGCAAACATAGTTTTGTAAAAAACTAAGAGTGAACCTATAATGTACATAAATAAACTCACACACTGACAAATCAACCAACAAAAAATCACCACCAAGAAATAGAAGTAAAATTGTAAATCAAACTATTATTCATCCACATATTTAAATGTGAACCACGAATGCACATAACTGAAAGATTGTATATTGCAGTTGAATATTCTAGAAATAACTCGGTCATTCTCCGTAACAGACATACACATTTAAACATTCGTTTCACGGACGGTGATAACAATTACTTTAATCAATTTTGCGATCTTGTTCAGTTCGATATCACATCCCCATGCAGTGTGGCGCCTGTTCGATAATGACAGATTAGAGATGGTTAGTTGGAATTTTACGTCTAAGAGGATGCCATAGAGACTCCACCTAAAGGAAAGTCTAACCAAGAAACATTACTTAGTATATAATTTAAAATTGTGTGGCTCAGATTCCGAAGCAGGCGTGCCCAGATTCGAGCCTTGTCCGCGGCAAATTCTGGACAGTACGTGATGAGTTCCCAATAAAGACGAATTGCCATTTCCACACTATACAATTCTAATTTAATACTGACAAATGTATGTACATAATGGGTCAGGTGTTTATATCAAGATAGCAACCTTGATTAAAAGTAAATATACATAATATTATTAAATGATATATATATATATATATATATATATATATATATATTTAATACTCAAGATATCATCAAAATGACATTCTGTATCGATCTGGCCAAGAAGGTAAAAATTAAACAATCTACTAGTATCCAGTCAAGAACAAACAGGCCCTCGACTAGAATCAACAAACATACAATCGGATTGGCAACAAACTGAATTGGAAATAACAGAGGCGCATACGGTGACAGAAGTTTCCAAACAATATGAGCGTTTAACACTGCAATCAACACTGGCGTTGTTACCACGTGAAAACTTTGCGCAACGAGGTGAAAC
The DNA here is from genome assembly GCA_029291075.1 of Eudiplozoon nipponicum. NCBI lineage: Eukaryota > Metazoa > Platyhelminthes > Monogenea > Mazocraeidea > Diplozoidae > Eudiplozoon > Eudiplozoon nipponicum. The sequence goes on from JAQBSW010004107.1 coordinate 53,350, forward strand.
GATCAACTATACTGGGAAAATAGCACTTGTATATGTAACAGTGAACAATGCGCACAAATGGTTAATTCTCAAGCTATCAAAACAATAATGACAAGATCTCAGACATCACTTCGCAATACTGCGAGAATGACCTTTACATGCAAACACGCATACACACAAACACAAACGCATACACACTCACCAACTAGTCAAAACAAGAAACAGCAGTAAAAACGAATCAGATTTGTTAACACTAGCATAATCAATTGAAAACCCAAAATGTATAAATATGTATGATTGTATAAGAGAAGATTAGTATTCACGAAATAAATGGCCTTTATCCACTTTGTTATTTATGTGTTCTGTATTCCTAATTATAATTATATATATATATATATATATATATATATACTCTATATATATATATATACATATATAAAAATTATAATAAATTGATGCATGTTGTCAGCATAGAATAAACATGCTATGAGATAGAAAATGACATAGATCAAGTGTATCGGGTTTGTCCTTATTGGGAGTCCATGGAATAATTATCAATATTGATAAAACCAAGACATTTAAACAGGGTTGTTTGTTTCAGTCCTGAAATTTATCCGCTACGCCACTTAAACTGCACATTGCATGCAATTTGAAAATATATCAACTTCTGTAATTTGTCATACTTTTCTTCTAATGGATCCTATTTGGCATTGCTTTAGAATTAAGGTTTTAGCTAAATGTAAACATGCATAAAGCGTCTGCCTGGTCACTTACAGCGTCTAAAACGGTCAATCGAGCATCGTCCTCACTTAAATCCGCACAGACAACATTATTAGTGCAAAATGTACCATCTGCCGGTGGAAGCCTTTCACTCTTTAATAAACTTCTGGAATCGTAGCGACATGCGTTAGCGTCGTTAGCAGTATGAAGATCAAAGGTAACAGCGTCGTGTTCAGATTTTCCCAACGATTGGTTCGTAGCACCACAAACAATGGAAGGGTGTCTCTTCTCATCAATTTCATCAGTTTTGTGTTCGTTCGATTGACCTCGCCTTGAGAAAATGGTGTCAGTATTTACCGCGTCAGTTTCTTTTAATTGAAAGACAGAAAACGAAGCCTTCATGCGCTGCAGAATACGTAACTGAACAGGCAAAGGAAGTTCTTTGAAGGTAGAGCTATCCGCAGTGGCTGAAATGACATCCTGCATACTGACCGACTTCATAAGTAGGCCTTTCTGTGCCTGCATAATGATATTTAAATTTAACAAAACAAAAGTTCATTAATAAAATGTCGAGAGAACAATGAATTGAACAAAATATCAAGTATACGTTTACAATTACACATCTAGCATTTAATAAGAGTTTTTTTAAAGCGTTGGATTGCATATCCATTCACCGTGTCATCAGTAAAAACTAATAAAATAGGGATAAATTTAACAAACAGAGTACTGCTCACAATTTAAAAAAGTGTAAAACAGAAAACAAATAAATCTGAATGAAGCCAATTTTATGCATTTTCAATTGGAATTTTTAAAATTCATTTATTGAAGCATACATTTATCACAAAGCAGGTATATACAGAAAATTATAAAAGACCATTTGCTTATCTGGCGAAGATAAAATGACCTTCATTACACTGTTTTGTATACACCTGATTTATTGTAAATTTAGGCTTCAATAAACGACTTACTAATCCAAATTCCAGAAAACAAAAAAATATACTACCCAATATTAATTAATAAACATACGATAGATAGTACCGAAGTCTTTCCACTTCATCAAATCAAATAATTCATTGGAGAAATAAAATTTAAATAAAAATGTATCCCAAACATAAGCAACAATAAAGGCAAAATCTATTACTCCATCTAAACTAAACGCGAATTAGCTTCGAGTTAGAGAAACACCAAGAAAATGCCAATGCACACCCGATTATCTTTTGCTTACACAGCATTTGACAACGCCATTTTACAGCAATAGTGTCTGAATGACGAAATGTGGTCGAGCATCTTGCCTTGAAAAGCATTACATTGCGTGCTTAATTAAAGATGTTAGCGCAACGCCTTTCCTTCATTGCACATACAAGATCGATATTTTCTCTAAAAGCTTGAATTCAATCGTCTGTCAAAAATTAATTCACCTCTGGTACAATACAACTTGTAGGTAACGTTGGATGCAAAGTGCAAGGGGATTATGTCAATCTCAATAGAAAGGGTATGCCTACATTGCCTATACAAATGGTTTGATTAAGCAAAAATTTCACGTTATTATTCAAATGCACTTTTGAATTGAAATATGTGCTCTGTCTTTTGCATATGATATCGTAACAGGATCACTCCAGGGCTGAATCAACAGACAGCGTTTTCGGTGCATCTGCTAGCGAGACTTCTGTCCTAATACTCAGAAAATAGAAATGACAGACATCGTATTTTCAGTGAAGTTTATTTATATCAGTACAGATAACGGACTGGAGCATTTATCCTAAATGAAGGTTGCGATCTTCATGAAAACACCAGTCCCATTAATTAAATACATCTGTCACTATAAACTAAGCATTGTACAGTATAGAAAAGGCATAAAATATATTTGATTTATACGCAGGTAAAATGTTGTAATACCAAACTTCTTTATATCGCTGTATATAATACAGATTGCAGAATGCATGTGTCGCAAGATAAAAGAAATGATTTTTAGACTTGAATATTGATTAATGTTGTTTTATTCTATGTCTCATGCAATTTCTGTTTGCGTGCTACCCTTGTGGTATCTAACTCGTTACGTTGGAAAATTTCCAGAGGTTGATTTTTATTATCAATTTCCGATGACATGGAAATATTGTCTCTAAAGATAGCCGGAATCACCATTATTAGAGCTATTTCGATTTAAAATATACATCTGTATATGTGTGGAGTCGTTTATGTATGTGCTCGAAAGTTACGGTGTTTGTGCCAAAAACTTTGCGCTATGCTGGTATTAGTCAATCAGGCACAATAACCTGCATCATTACCAGATGAATAGAAATTAACCTACACCGTATATCTGCGCTGGGTGCTACGAGACTGAAATATTGCAAAAAAGGGAAGCTCCTATTTTTCTAGTCGCGTATGATAAGCATTATATTATAGCGATTTTTATTTCAGTGGCCTCTTCCATTCTGTGTGCATTTTTTGCTTTAGTTTAAGATAATCAAGATTGCGGTCTTGATATAAACACCTGACCCATTAATTACTTACATATGTCAGTATAAACTAAGAATTGTATAGTGTAGGAAAGGCAATTCATCCAGTAGACCGGTTTCGTCCTTGAGACTCACCATGACGCAGCACAGATTTGCTGCGGGCGGTACATGAGTGAGTTTCCTAAGAGTGAAACCAGTCTATAAATAATTGCACTATCTAATTCTTGTAATTTATACTGTTTTTATATATAATAGATATCGTCGAGTGTTATCAAGACCACAACCTTGATTATAATAATTGTTATCACCACCCGCGCAACCAATGTTCGTTTAATTAGTTTAAGATAGCCTGGTGGTCGCCTCCTTCAGAGTTTCTTCGTATTGTTGCCAAATAACAATCAGTAAAGTGTTCGCTTATACTCGCCGCTCTTTGCTCAGTAAATCAAACTTCAATAGCACTCTAACAAACTTTGCATTATCACCGCCCGCGCAACCAATGTTCGTTTAGTTATATAAATGTTCATTTCAATACCACTTCCCCATGTAGCGTGGTGTCTGTTCTAAAGTGACCGATTGTGGATGGTTAAATGTAACTTCAGGTCTAAATTTATGCCGCATATGCTCCACCTGAAGGAAAGGCTAACCAAGAAACATTAGTTAGTACATAGCTGAAAATCGTGTTTAGTGTGCGGCGGGGTGCCTCAGTAATTCGAGCAACAGATTGCAAAACAGACACGCCCAAGTTCACGCCATATCGGCGGCATTATTCTGAACAGTAATTGAAGAGTTCCCAATAAGGACGAAACCAGTCAATTGGATGAATCGCCTTTGCTATCTACTGCACTGCTTAGTTTGTACTGACAAATGAAAATGTAATGGGATTAGTGTTTAAATCAAACTTGCTACCTGGATTTAAATAATTGCAGTCACCACTCGCATAATGAATGATTGTTCAGTTTCTGTCATACTTGTCTCGAAATCCTATTATTAAAGCCGTAACTTGTTTGTCTTTCCTTCTTCATGGAAACTGGTGCAGCTGTTCTAACAGGATAGGGTTAACCGTACAAATGGTAGAAGGAACTGAGCCCACAAAACAGAAGTCAGACAACAAAACGAATCTGTAATATGATGATGTAACAACTTGTAGTGGTTCGACAGGCGTTGGCCATTACGCTTAGCATATTCTCAGAACGGTACAAATAGAAAAATATTTCCTAATTCTCCATGATTTTACTAGTAAAAAACGTTGCCACCATTCAGAAGAAGTCGTAAAGTTTTCATTTGAGTGTCCACCTAGCATTTGTTAACTATGCTAATGAATGTATTATTCAGTACGATTCACATTCACAAGTATGTATTAGCTTTAACTGATCTATTAAAGCGAGTCAACGAATAACAATCATCACCATTATCATCATCATCATCATCATCATCATCAACAACAACAACGTCGTCATAGAAAGCAATACATCAGCATTTAGGAACAGATGCTTTACGTTCGCATAACCATGAGCAATAATCAAGAAATATGTGGACATGGACTTAAAAAAGGTCGCTTAATCATAAGGGAATAAATAATTTAGATTCTGGATTTCCTTCTTTAATATGGTCTGACAACTAAGACTGACGAATACAATATGCACTGAGCATATGTTTTAAGGCGCTAGAATCAAAACGTAGCAGCTGGAACTTTCCATTCGTCCGTGACACGTTTGCTTTCATTCTGTCTCTAAATAGGTAATACTGTCTTTAACATGCAGCATAACCGAACTAGAGGCTTCTCAAGAGAAACGATGGCTGTATCACGATAGAACCGGCAATGTGCATGCTACTTTTGCTGAAAGAATGATCATCGACAAAACATGAAACCAACTAAGTTCTCCAAAGATAAACAGTCTTAGATAAGTAAATTGGCGTATATGGTATTAAGACTAGTACGTAAAATAATTTGTTGAAAAATAAAAAATAAAGTGCAGCTAAGCAATTAACTGTCAGACATCATCCCAAAACAGAAAAATAACAATTAAGAATATGTATGCCCACTTACAATGTAATCTCGGGCCAGTTCGTCGAATTCTTGACTTTGACCTTCCAGTTCCTCCTCTGCTAACTCTTGAGAACAGCTTCTACAAAGACAAATATTAAAAACACAGTACGACAGAAATTATGCAAGTCTGTCATGACCTTACTTGCCAACCAATAACACATTTCCACATACAACCATATTTAACAAAATAGTGTTATATCTGTTGGTCAACAAAGAGATGTTGTTTCATTGTTTCTCACATTAATATTCTCATCAATAGGGCGACTCATATGCCAGCCGGTAAAACGAATTTTTGCCGGGGTTTTTCTACCGCTTCATCAATTGAGAATTCATAAGAAATTAGTATACAAACATACGAGACATTAGTGAAGGAAAAACGAATAAGAATCACACAAAAACGTTTAATTAAAATAACCCATGCGTATAACTCTTGCAGACAATAGTAACAATTACGGTCATATATAATTCAATATAATAATCCTGCTAAGCTATTAATTTTAGTCATATTCGGTCTAACATAATCATCCTACTACAGTGCGTTACAAATGAACCGTGTTACTTAAATAGAAATGCTCTAATTACATACAATTATTGAAGTTACACAGAAACTCGGCTCATGGCGACTTGATTCTAAATTCTTGAACGCAATGCTTCGTTGAATTTCCGAAGAAGTGATGCAGCGATTGAAGTTAAGACCGACATCAGTCTCGACTTGATCACCTTGGATTTGATGCTAAGAGCAATGAACGAGTGGTTTCAATGTGACTAGCATAACGTTTCAATGGTAGCTTTAGCAGTAATACGGAAATTCGCGAATTAAGGAGAAAAAACCTTGAAGTTGCATAAACTAATTTTCACAGAAAACTGAAGTTGATTATATAAGATAAGTGTCGAATAGCCTAAAGTCTGTTGAGTTTTCAAGGCTTCATTGCAAAATAAATATGTACTGCATTAATGAAATCACGCGAGTCAGACGTTGGGAGACAGATCCTACTACCAAATGAATTACTCCATTCACTACTTTAGAATCGAGTCATCATCCGCTGAAGCTCTGTTCAACAGCATCAAGTGTACGCAATTAGAGCATTTCGATTAAAGTAGTATGGTGCAATCGAAATGCAGCTGTCAGAAAGCGTACAACTTTGCTACATTATCGTTCATGGTGTTTACGACGTAATAAAATGAAAGCCACAGGGAAGCTATATTGCCGATGTTGCTTTGCCTCAATGCTGACTTGGCCATAACGATGTTGTGTAGATGTTCAGTTTCTCACTTCTGTGTGCTATCTAGATAAATATACTCATAGCGAGTAAGTACTCTCTTTCTCATAAATCTCTCTAATAATTTTCGTGTCCAAATTATTATTTTTGTCGTTCTAAAAAAAACTTTTCCTGTTTTCGTCTCTTCTTATGGTTATATGGCAGCGAAACACTAGTTACTGATGGCTCTTGTATTACTGTGCATGATGATATATAGCTTTGCATAAACAATGTGCAAGGTAGTATGATAATTGCATTAGGCAATATATGCCAGGTAGGCTAAAATCTTTTCAGTTAGGGTTTATGCCTGTTCCAGACACGCTGGTATCAATTGCAACGCTAGATAGAAGATACGCGAATAAAAATAATAAGTGTACGGAAAGGTCTAAAGCTATACACGTTCTCATTAAATGAGCAAAATCACTGATTTTATTCACGCATTGAAAACTTTCTAGAGTATGCGCTTAATGTGAAGTCATAATTTTTTCACACATACTGATCCACGGACATAAAAATTTCCAGCCTAACGATAATCGGACACTAACTATCCATCACTACAGACTGAACCTTACCGTTAATGTGATGGTATATGCACCTTTATGAATTGTAGGTGTGAGAGGTCAGGGTAGCACAATTTCAATCCCCTCTTAGGAACGACCAACCGAGTGTTCATATACAACCCTCACATAACTAAAACATTAATTGATATGTGACAATGAATGTGCATGAGATTATACTTTCCGTTCATGCTGCCTTTGGTTTATCTTTCTGGTCACAACTGAACTAATTTGTTACTAGGTTCGCAACACCTAATACATACTTGCATATATATTAGTTCTCCGCAGCAAACAGTATTTAACTGAATGACCAGTATGTTAAAGCAAAATAGACTGCTTCAGTCTGTTGCCGTGCACCAAATCAAGATAAAGTAAAGGGGAAGGCGACTTGCGATACTATTTGCTAAGCCCAAAAGTCTTATCTCCGCCATCATGAAGACAGCAGACTCTGAAAAACTTACAAAGATTATTGAGTGGTACAATGGAAGTATTAATTTTGCAGTTATGCTGTCCAGAATAAACCGGCTCATAACATGCTAGAGCCACTGAATTCTGCTTACTTATTTGTGTATATAATAAATAAGAAATAATTATATACTTCTTCATCATCGCCCTCACCATGATCTGCATCATCCTCGTTATTATCACTATTCTTATAATCCTTATCCACATCTTCACTCTAAACATCCTCAGAATCAGCATCATCCATACCAACAGAGGAACAACAGCATTTCATAAATAATTCTTCACCGCCACAACAAGGAGCAAAAAGAAAGAAACTATACAATTATATAAATAATATAACAATTATAATAAATGTCAAAGAAGAATTGTTTATAAAGAGGCAGATGCAGACAACATGGAGGCATCTACCTAAACAGCATGCAAAACCGAGGCTAATTAGGCCCGTTCACAGCTTAATTTAGGTCATTAAAAATCATTAAATGCGCAGGTGTTTGAAGCAATTCATCAAATCAAGCTTGTGAGCTTGAAGTTAACAAAAATCCCATTTTGTATTTAATCAGTCGTCGAACAATCTAGTACGTTTTTCTAGGTAATGTCAATTGATAATTAATGAAATGTGAAGCTTGGCTACCGCAATAACCTACCCAGCGTTATGGTGTTGACTAAACGTGAGACTGCCGTAAACACGTACTCCCATAGTCGATTGATTTATCTTGCCTACTGCATGTTCTTGAGAATTGCTATGATCAAAATTTGGCGTGACTTCATAGATGCGCTCTAGGCGTCGAGCTCGCCTTGCCTCGTCTGTTTCACCAAGTCTTCGGAGTAACTCGTTGGCGCCTTCGGTTAAAATGGTAGATAACACATCTCAATGCTGAGAGAAATGATACTGATTAAACAATGCCTTATGAAAAAAGTTTTAACACATGGTGGAAAAGGTAGAGAGCTTAGAGACAATATTTCAAAAAACGTAAACAAGATGAAGGTTGAAAAATAAAAAGAACTTCTGCGTGGATATAATAGTCGAATAAATAATAGATTGTATCAGATTAATTGCAGAATTTGGCCTTGCAATATTGTCTAGATCGGGAAATCTGTTACCAAGCTGATTCATCTAATACAGAGTTTTTAAAGATATGGGCGTTTAGAAGTAATATTTAATTTTTAGTAAATTAGAAAACTATTTCGAAGCAGGAGCAAATCTTTAAAAAATCACACAGCCTTTTTTCATACTATGAATAGGATATAATTAATTTTATTTCTTATGGAAGGAAAAACAAACAAGAAATTAAATAGAGAAAAGCGTGGGAAGTAGGAGAACAACCAATAATTTGTGTGCCTCATCTCCAGTTCAGTATCAATGCTACGACGTTGAGCCTGAATAGATGGCGATGAAAACAAATGACTGTAACTTCTACTAATTTACTTTCTCACCCTTCCCGTTTTTTTCCGTCCATTGTTTTGGGATTTTATTTCGGACGGTATAACATGAGTGCACAATAAAGACGAACCCGGTCTACTGCATGAATTGCATTTTATACACTGCAATAATTTTTTATTGCATATATAGACCGTAGAAATACCAAGTCTACTGGATGAATTGGCTTTCTTACGTTGTACAATACTTGGTTTATACTGACAAATGTATGTACATAATGGGTCTGGTGTTTATCTAAAGACCGCAACCATGATTAAAGTAACAGTCACAAAAAGAAATTTCCTTTTCGCCAGAGCCGAACTCCAATGTAAAATCTGGTACTTTAAATAGTCAATTACAGAAAAGAAAGAGAATTATATAACAACAACAAGAACAACCAGGAAGCGGAAAATGCACATACTGAGGCACGCATAAACGCTACACACACAGACAATTCAGGAACATATTTGATGCATGAAGCTGAGGTTTAAAGATGTTGCATACAACAGCCTCCGATGCGCATAATTCTTTTGCCGATTTTGCTCTGAAGAAAACCCGGAGATTTGCTTGATTTGGAGTTTGATTTTTATAAACACGGTGTTCAGCTATCGTGATAACGTTCTCCCCTATGCCAGGTGTGCTTATGCTAAGTCTTTTAAATTTACTTTATTAATCGGCTAAGCCGGCCTACGTGGAGCATTAAGCAACTACGGCGTTTGTCGAAATAGACAATGTTCGACTGCTAGATTGCCGAGAGCTTTTCTTTTGCATGCATGTTGAACAGGCGTTTAGTTGGATAAGAAAACATCAACAGTGTATTAGGCATTCTAGAAGTCTGCACTTGTAATTCTTCGGGTAAATATTTCGGATGAAGCATCCTCTCTGTAAATGTAAACTGACATATAACATCTTTAGGTTTGGTGCAGCTTCAATGTTTTATCACTGCTTGTACTACATGCGTCTACAATAAACACAACAAATTTAATTTATTTCGTAGGATAAATTGAGTTTCAAATTTCTCTTTTTGGGAAATTTGGACAGCGCTGTGTCAATGGACGTATAGTCCAGCACATGTCGGCATTCGATATATTTTTTCTTTAACATTGTCATCTTTATTTCGCAATAGCCTTACATCAGGGAAAGACAGTGAGTTGGACTGAGGGTTTTTGTGCTCGCAAGTAATCGTAATGTGATGGTCCACATTGTTGAAATCTTTAATCATATTACATGGTTCGACATATTCATTTATAATTAAAAAACACCAGAGCATTCTGGAAATTCACTCGAAGCTTACGGATTCGCAAAAGAACCTTTGTGTAGTTCCTTATTTTGTGTGAATGCCGTCGGCATAGAAAATTAGCAATCGTCCAAAGATTTATTTGATAATGAACAAGCTCCAAGCACATTTCCAAAGAAACCTGGTGCATTCATTTTCAAACTATCAGAAAAACCATCAAAAAGTCTTATTTACTGGATCAAAACAAAAGCCGCTCTGTTGAGTCTAAATGAAGATGTCAAATCAGTAATTTAAGAAGAAGAGGAATTTTGCTCCATTTTTAAGGCTGAACTAAGTGCTATCTATGGACATTTTAAAATAAGACACAAGCGATTTAATAGTAAAAAGAGAGCGGACATAAAAAGACTTAAGCTTAAAGACTTGGTTTTTTTCTTATGAAAAACAATCACTATAAATATTAAACGAACATTGGTTGCGCGGGCGGTGATAACAATTATTTTAATCAAGGTTGCGGTCTTGATATAAACACCTGACCCATTAATTACTTACATATGTCATTATAAACTAAGAATTGTTTAGTGTAGATAAGGCAATTCATCCAGTAGACCGGTTTCGTCCTTATTGGGAACTCATCATGTACTGGCCAGAATTTGCCGTGGACAGGACTCGAACATGGGCACGTCTGCTTCGGAATCTGGTGCTCTAACCACTGAGCTATCCTGCCGCACACTACACTACACACAATTTTCGGTTATATACTAACTAATGTAACTTGGTTAGTCAATTTTTCCTTTAGTTGGAGCTCATATGGTATCCATTTAGACCCAAAGTTCCAACTAACCATGCCCAATCTGTCATTACTGAACAGACACCACTTTACATGGGGAGATGGTATTGAAATGAACATTTATATGATTAAACGAACATTGGTTGCGCGGGTGGTGATAACAATTATTATAATCAAGGTTGCGGTCTTGATATAAACACCTGACCCATTAATTACTTACATATGTCAGTATAAACTGAGAATTGTATAGTGTAGAAAAGGCAATTCATCCAGTAGACCGGTTTCGTCCTTATTGGGAACTCATCAAGTACTGGCCAGAATTTGCCAGGGACAGGATACGAACCTGGGCACGTCTGCTTCGGAATCTGGTGCTCTAACCACTGAGCTATCCTACTGCACACTACACTACACACAATTTTCAGTTATATACTAACTAATGTAACTTGGTTAGTCAATTTTTCCTTTAGGTGGGGCTCATATGGCATCCATTTAGACCCAAAGTTCCAACTAACCATGCCAAATCTGTCATTACTGAACAGACACCACATTACATGGGGAAATGGTATTGAAATGAACATTTATATAATTAAACGAACATTGGTTGCGCGGGTGGTGATAACAATTATTATAATCAAGGTTGCGGACTTGGTATAAACACCTGACCCATTAATTACTTACACATGTCAGTATAAACTAAGAATTGTATAGTGTAGAAAAGGCCACTCATCCAGTAGACCGGTTTCGTCCTTATTGGGAACTCATCATGTTCTGGCCAGAACATATATATATATATATATATATATATATATATATATATAGATCAACCAATCAATGTCCTTGTTGACGAACAGAAATTCAAACCATGCCAAGCAAATAAAGACAGATCGGAGACTACCGATGATTTAATATGGCGCACAATTATAAATGCATGTGAAGCAGTTCAGCAGAGAACCGACGAAGCAGTTCTAATGAAATCGATAACATCATACGGCGTCTCAAACGAGCAAAACCAGTCGGCACGTGCGCGGTCAGAATGTAAGGCACGCCGAAGGAACACAAAGTAGTTAGAATTAACAACGTTCCGCTTTTAAAATCAATAATGTCAAAGGTCAGCTCAACACAGCACAAATTGACGGAAGACTTAAAACTTACTTACTTACTTACTTTACTGCGGCTGACTCCTTTTGGAGGATAAGCCGGCTCCATTGATATTCATGGAGTTTCTTGGGAATTTGGTACAAGTGGTGTCCCCTCACCACTCGGCTTTTTGATCGAGGACGCACCTCTAGCCTTTGCACATCCAAGCGCAGGCTGCAAGGCAGCAGTAAGTCGCATGGTTGCCGGTGGCTGTTGAGAGCTCATTCGCCATTCGGAAGTACGGGGTACTGTCCAGGAGTCCATGTAATCCTGTGGCTGTTGAACCCTTTTGTGGCGGGGAACACACGCCGAGTCATAGTGCCGTCGTCGGGCTCATGTGGTATTTTATAGGAGATCCGATTGCCGGTCGGAAATCCACCACGCCCTGGTGACACCACCGCCATAGTCCGTTAGCCCATGTACGATCGGCTATCGAGACATGGTTGACACCGTCGTACCACGTTGAGGAGGGGATGGGCTTTACGACGGGGAAGACTTAAAAGCAATCCTACGATCAGTAAAAACAGGAATGTCAAGCAATTGCCTTCGCGATACTTTTGTATTTGTAAATATAGCAAAATCGCACAATGCCATGAGTAAAAATGATTTTGTTTATTGCCAGAAATCTATTCACAAGTATTTTTGTCGACAAATCTATCGATCTCTTCTATTTGTTTATCGACAATAATCATCCATCATTGCGAATACATACAGGTCATATAAAGATTCTCCTCATTGGGTGCACTAAAGTTTTTTAATTCGCCTTCAATGGTCTATTTCACACAATTCGATGAAGTGGCGATGAGCAGTTCGTTAAGAAGTCTACTAGCTGATGCCAACAATTTACTTCTCGAAATATCAAAACATGAACCACATAGCCAAAAGTATTGCTTTGTATAACTGAGGCATGTTGATGACACCTTCATAATCATGAATTATGATGGCGAAACAAATGACATTTGAACAACGTGGGCTATCACGTTTATTTTACTTGGGAGAATAAAAACTCTCAGTTCCTCGCATTGCCGTTCCCTGACATAGTTCTATTGCGACAGTAAGACGGCAGTCTGAACAGAAAGATATATCGAAAGCAGATAAGGATTAGGCAATACATCGATTACGACAGTGCAGTTACAATTTCGCAAAAGAAAACACTAATACGCTATCTACCGACAGACTAAAGAAAATTTGTTGTGATGAATTTCGTTGTCAAGAACTGGCGTTACTATAAACGCTTTATTAGAAACTGTGCATCTGGAAACGATTGTTGACGCAAACATGGCGCATAGTCAGCGAAAAAAGGCTATGAAGCGGCATCCAACCAAAAGACGATATATATATCGGTACACATTCTAAAGGAGCCACGCCATTTTAAATATTTACCTGCTTTATATTAACGTTAAACTCGCATGTGTGATTTATTTCCCAATTTAAAGTAAAGGTTATATTAATACTTTTCAGGAAAGAATTCTACGCGACAGATATTTTTTTTAGTAGTAGGGAGAAAAATAAAATAAAACAATTAAAACATTCATGCAGGAGAGTTAATGTAGGGAATTTAAATACTTCGTGTATTTTATAACTTTGTATTAGTAGGAAAACAAAGCGTAGCCTAAGACAAAAACGGAGTGAGAAGGCAAACTCACTAAGACGAGTATCCTTGTCCAGCTTCAATGGAGAGCTATGTTTTGAACTCGATGCACTGGCTGCTGGACTGGTTGTGTCACTACCACGGTCCATGCTTTTAGCAGAGGTGACGGCCTTCTCCGCTAACCGAAGCAGAATCCTACGCAACAGACGTTGCTTAGCAGTCTCCATACGTGACATCGCAGATGACCTAACCGCACGTCTTCGTGCCTGCAAATGGCGAATAGATCAAGCAATACGTAAGTCATTTAAATCAAGTTTGAAAGCTTGGTAAAAACACGAATCACGTTGAATCTAACCAATCGTACAAATGAGAAGAACGTAAAAATAAATCTATTACGTTGGTTTAATAGATAAAAACATCTAAAAGCTAAATAGGAAAAAAAGAATGTAAATGAAAGTTGAACTTACCAATTTAAGTTGGGAAAGAACATGAATATTGAATCATAATTGTACTACAACAACATTTATAATCTATATATATACCGAGCCTATAAAGAGTACTGAAACTATGTTAGCTTAGTCGGTACATGGTACCAACACTATAGTTGCCGAGTCGGTACATGGTTCTAACACAATGGATTTCAATTTATGCTACAGTCCACCAAAATTGAGAATTACCACTACTTCTGAATATCTGTTACTCCAGCAAATCCATAAACTCTGGCCTTGATCGATATCACTTATCATACTACGCGGTAATCATGATATCATTCAATTAAATAAATAATTTGTTTGTTTCTCACGGATAATGGCCGTTTTATATTCAGAATATTCAGCAACACTTTATAATATAAATGCACCCTGGGTTTTCTTAAGATTAAATGAGTGACAACAAGTCTGACTGTTCCACTCTACTTCTATTTCTTGTTTGCAGTTTATTGCTAGTTAATTTGTAAGTGCATATGCGTATATATCGGTATGCGTATACACTTGGCTATTAAACGTGTTCTCGTTCTAATAAAAGTATACTTCGTGGTATTCAAAAGTAATGGGCATAAAGATATATACACATATATTTATCACCAGGAAGAAAAAGCATTAATAACAAAGTGGATAATGCCAATTTATTTCGAGATTACTAAACTTCATTATATAATATTTCATTTACACACAACTTGGGGTTTCATTTGATAATGAGGGTCGCAACTAGTCTGACTCGGTTTTACTTCTGTTTATTGTTTGGGTTGATAAGTAAGTGTATATGCGTATGTGCCTGTGTATGCGCTTGTTCTCGTGTAAAGGTGTCCCTCGACGTATTGAAAAGTGACTTCTGAGATCTGGTCATTTTTGTATTGATGGATTCAGAGTTAACTAACGTTTCGCATTGTTGACTGTTACGTGCACGAATGTTATTTTCCCGAATGTTGTTTTTTGTTTCTCCTTGTTACTCAGTTTTGTTCTGCCAGCACAGAGTGTGTGGATTGCAGTGTTAAATGCTCAAGTTGTTTTGAAATTTCTGCCGCTGGTAACAATGGTTATGATACCGTATCTACAACTGTTTTTTCTTCTTCAGTTTGTTTCCAATCAAATCTAATTTTTGTTGAGTCTAGGCGAGGGGGTGTTTGGCCTTTCCTGGATGCCAGTAACTTGTTGTTGGGTTTTGAGATTCGTGGCCAGTCGATTAGAATATCATGTTGATGAAACTTAAGAATGTTTATATTTTGCACAGCAGTTAAATATTATCAGTAAGGAGAATTTTCCCAGTGTAAAAGTTAATATCACATTTAGCACACAGAAAATCATGATGTTGAATGTCATAGGTCAATCGCCAATTCTCTTCAAATCATTCATAGTCCACAAATTCTCATTTATTTGCGTAGCATATATTGGAACGTTTACCGAAGAAATTGATTGCAAAAAAGGTTGACACCGTCATGAAAATCAGCTATTTAAAATCACATAATGGAAACAGGGCGCCCTGTTAGTTTGGCAAATTTCCCAATTCTACACAAAGGAAAATCATAAAAATTATATATATATATATATATATATATATATATATATATATATCAAATGAAAATAGATCCATCTGAACGAGATTACTCAAATGGCTTTGTAACTGTGTTGTCGCTGTTTCCATCTTTTCTGAATATATTGTGCTATCAATTCACTTGATAAAATGGCAAATATGTCTCACATTGTCAGGTTACGCGAAATGAACAACTTCAAAATAAACACATCTGGATAGGGATCTAAAAACACCAACAGTACAAAAGGGATTTTAAAAGACAAAATCACAATCTTAAGGTTAAAGATGATCTAAAATACTCACCAAAGTGGCAGCCTTCAAAACCGGTGCTTCACCATCAAAGACGAATATAGGGCGAATACCATAGTGAAGAAGTTTACATATCCGTTTAAATAGTATCATAAGATACATACGATCTGAACCCTTTTTTCTTGCCTTGATCGCTTGATGTATCCACATATTCATATCTGGTTAAAAAAGTGCATAATTAGAGCAGCACACGGTGCGCATTCACAGAATGAAAACAAGGAACAATTCGTTGAACATCAGATTAGGAACATTTTTAGAAATATACGGAAATATATCACATAACTACGATGGGACTAACAGATCGTATACGACAAAAAGGAAATAGTTTAAATTGGAGGAATTGAATGTTACAAGCAACATTAAAACATGTCTAGCAATATACAGAAGAATCATGTATATTATGTAGACCGTAAATACAATTAATACTCATCAAATGCACGATCAGTGTGCTAAAGGGGTGACAGTTATAAGGCATCATGAGAAAAATTAAAGACTAATCTATGATTATTTTTCTGTATTAGGCAAGGCGTACCAAGTGACAAATTAATTAAAATAGGATAATAATGATATGCATATGTCAAAAGAACCCTCGAAAGTAACATCATGCCCGCATGCGCTTCTAGCTTACTGGAGACTTTTCAATAGGGACAGGCACTATGCAACGAACCCATCATATATTTTGACAAGAAATTTATGATAGATGGACGAAGTTATCTCCTGTACATAATCTTATTAAAGCCAGAATCAAGTCGAATACAAATATAAGCTTTTACACTGTGACTTACAAACCAACTCACTAAGTATCATATTAGACAAGCCCGTAAATGGCACCAAAAACATGAATGTAGCTAAATTTCGCTACAATTGATAATAAAAGCTAGTATTAAATATGTGTATAGTGAGCGCGGAGCGTATTGCCGGTTTTAATGATGAGTTGCCATTAACTACGAATCGCGTGCTTTAATGAGATTACACATATTGTTCGTGCAATCTACTGCATAATCCTAACTATTCTCTATACCTAGTTTTCAGGCTTGAGAAACGCGTCAGTACATGAGACGACTGGTAGTTTTGTTATGATTTTTTGATATGATGTTAGTTTTTATCTCATGCTTGCAAAGTTGAGCTCTGAAAAAAATATCAGAACTAGTTTCGATTGTTCATTTTTTGCAGATATTTCATTTGTTAAAATATAATTCTAACACGCACTAACATATTTTTCCTGTCATTTTATAGTAATTGGATCAATCTGACAAAAACTAAGCTATGAAGCTTAGTTTCTCTGTTTGATTTGCACATTTTTCCCTTTTTTTATTCAAATTTTCTGCTTCTTCGCGTTTAGGAGCAGCTTATCTAAACATGCAATATTTAGATTTTATCCACACGCATTCATTAATACACATTTACATTAAACATACATTTCTACACAAAAATACACTGAAAATAATTCCTGTTTACTT
This sequence comes from Eudiplozoon nipponicum, assembly GCA_029291075.1. Taxonomy (NCBI): domain Eukaryota; kingdom Metazoa; phylum Platyhelminthes; class Monogenea; order Mazocraeidea; family Diplozoidae; genus Eudiplozoon; species Eudiplozoon nipponicum. The sequence continues at coordinate 70,799 of JAQBSW010004107.1, forward strand.
CTGCAGTTTATGCCTTTAATTGAAGGAAGAAGTTTTTCTGAATTTGGCCGAGATCATAAAATACTTTAACAACCATTATCTTTCCGTCTAGTTTTTCGAGCACATATCTCAGTAAAATTTATATTTCTGAATGGGTCTGCATTATTTCTTCTTTATTTTATACAAACAATCACTAGACTGAAACTAACCGCTGGTGTGACTGTTAGTTTGCATTTATGACTCGGTCAAAACTGATGGCTTTTCACACAAAACAGGCCAATGAGAATGTCAGACTAACAGTGTACCAATCCTTAACCACAAATCGACGACTGAGCATTCATTTACAGCTCATATGTTAATATGTTACTATGCAATATAGGTTATCCTTATTTTAATCCAGGTCTAGCTGGTATAATGGTCGCGAATCTACACTCACCAACCAATGAATAGTGTAAAGGTGTTAAAATCTAGCAATGGGCAATCACCGATCGTTTTGTGATTACACTTTGAAATAAACGCTAACTGAGATATTGAGTCTAGATCAATGCACCGCTAATCTTATAGAAACTCTTTATACTTTTCGTTTTTTGTTTTATTGCAAATTCGTCCATTTCCTTGTAGCATATCGATATATTCAGCTACTGGGCCAATTCCAGTCTATAGAAATCGCATTATTGCTCTTAATTTTAACTCAAGTTACTTTAATAATTTTTCGGGTATATCATAAATAGATGAATAACTTTTTTCACAAGTTGTTTTTTTCAGTGAACATTGTGTTAATGTTCTGTGGATGGAAGGAGAAAGGACGTTCGGAAAGGTATACGGTAATTCGGCAAAGCTTAGTGATACAGCATTTTCGATTTACAGCACACATGTGGAAAGCTTAAGGGTGACGGGATCATTGAGAACCCATCAATCACGGAAGCATACACGCTGTGCACCTGTAAATGTAATGGAATAAAAATGTTACCGACCTACGAGTGCTATCAATTGTCTCGCAATAGTCAATTACGGCAGAAAATTAGCATCCCCATATGATGCTTTTAAAGTTTTTGATACATTGATAAAATATGAAGTCTTACCATATATAATATACAATCGCGTTCTGAAGTTTCATATACACTAGCAGATACATGCCTCTTCTTCGCTTTTGAGGAATGGGAATTTAAAAATGTTACACAAACTCATATATCGTCTGTATCTTACCATTTCCAAATGTTAAGCAAGATGGCCTTTATCGCAAAATAAAATGCATTACTCTGATTTTAATTAATTAGAACGAGTTTAAAGATAATTAAACAGTCTCGACAAGAAGAATATAAGCATATGTCAAAGTTCAAAATGTAATATCATAAAAAATACAAATGAACTTTTGGTCAGTGTTTCAGTTCAGTCGGCTAGTATTATCGAAATATCAAAAACCATCATGGCAATCCCTTTGAAGAATCTTGTCTCTTTGCAGGAGTATTACCCAATAATCCTAAATATAAAACACACCAAAATGACCAAAAATTCAACAACAAGAATAGGTAAAATATTAGCAAAAACAAAAATAAATGTTCCAAAGAGAAAAAAGCATTTATAAAAATATCAAATAAAACAGATAGTCAGAGAAACATACAGCGCAGAAACACAATTATTTAGGAGTTGATGCAAATTATGGCATAATTATGTTCGGACAGTGAAAGAAAACAAGGTTATTTATTTTAAATATAATATTGAAGGTAAAGTCCGTGTTAACTCCATTCGGTGGTGTAGAAATTATGGGTCATTGTTACTGCAATAACTTTCACATCAAGAGGTCTACGTACATGCGAGAAAAGTTCTGCTATTTTGTTTGCTCCAGAACACCAATATCTGCAAAATGACTATTGCTATATCGGCTACGATTTGAAAACATAACAAATAAGTCTTTGTTTTAATAGCCACTTAACAAACTTTGTAGGAGCAACTGTTATTGCGTAACAGATAATAGCCCGCCATTCTTTGCGTTCAGTTAATGAATCCTGATAAAAGTAGATGCAGCAAAATTCTGGTGGTGGTATTAATAACTCTTTACACGACAGTGAAGCTAATAATCAACTGCGTGATGAAATTTCGCGAGAAAAAACCAGCAACACGTGGATTAATTATGCTACATGCTCGCCGATTAATAATGATCTAAGTAATAACGGGAGATGAGAAAGGATAATCAGGATTGTCAGCGGAAATGAGCCATGGCTAAGTGCTGGTTACACAGTATGGTGTATCAGTCTTCTCTGCTGATGAGGGAGAAGTTGTAGTAGTGCACCTAGACAAAGTGTCTTTTTGACTAAATAAGAAAATAGTAGTTCAGATGCGTAGCAGACCGAGTAACAGATTAAATACTGTTTTTTGCGGAGAACTAATATATATGTATTAGATGATGCGAACCTAGTAACAAATTAGTTCAGTTGTGACCAGATGGATGAACCAAAGACAGCATGAAAGGAAAGTATAACCTCATTCACATTCGTTTCGTGCTTACT
>JAQBSW010004108.1:0-73284 GCA_029291075.1 Eudiplozoon nipponicum
TAAAAGATTTAATTCTCAGTTTAAGTAAAACTTAGATAATCTCTCGATACAGGCTGAATATTTGGACAAGCATTGTGTTTGGAAAATTTACTGGTTCGGTATTTCAAAAACAAGTATGTCGATACTCATTAAAGTGAGTTGTCTTTGAAGTTGCATTGTCCAAAACTTTCATGATGTTAACTTTATTAATTCTGGTATACACATGCGAGAGTTGTAGATTGCGCAGTTTAAAGGTCTCATATTCCTTGATCAAATATAGGTGTAGGGTAGGATACCGAAACCTGCTGATGAGTCGCCAGTAAGCACGAAACGCATGTGTACATGAGATTATATATTTCGTTCATGCTGACTGTGGTTTATCCTTCAGGTTTTTCTTAAAATAATTTGTTGCTAGGATCGCAACACCTTGTGCAAAATTGCATATATATATAAGTGCTCTACAGTAAATAATATATAATTATTAAACAATTAAATGAGTGATGTCACGATTAATATGAAATTGACAACTGATGTCAATCGAGCCACAAAGTATCGATTTTGTGGTATAAAACGTGCTCGGAATTATTTGAGATTTTCAATTTTTGTGAAAAATAGACCATCTCAAAAAACGATTGTGTCGTTACTCGGTTCAAGCTCATTATTGGAAAATTCATTGGGTTAGCACCATACACAGATTTGTTATTATGAAATCCTATTTTTTAGTGCTTTAAAAAGCTCTTTATGTTAAATACTGTTTGTTGCGAAGACCTAATATATATGCAAGTATGTCTTAGATGTTGCGAACCTAGTAACAAATTAGTTCAGTTGTGACCAGAAGGATAAACCAAAGGCAGCATGAACGGAAAGTATAATCTCATGCACATTCGTTTCGTGCTTACTGGCGACTCATCAGTAGGAGCCGGTATTACGACCTTTAACCACTATATATTTGGTGACGAATGTGGAATAATAGGACGGTACAATCTCCTAGACGAATGTATAAACCTATAGTAAGTGAATCTAACATCATATAAAGTCTACGAACAATGCGACTTCAACGCTAACTCACTACTATATATATATATAAAATATATATGTACTGTAAATGATTATCTAAACAGCTATGGCTATTGTGTCAGTAACCGATACCAACATTATAGTACCAAAAATGTACATGGGACTAACATGGCGGAAATCAATGTACACTATAGTTCACTGCAATTGAGAATTAAAACTATTTCTAAACACCTGTTACCCTAGTATATCCATACATTCTGGCTTGATCGATATCAGTAATCACATTTCGGTGAATCTTAATGCATTTTCTTATAAGTGACGAAAACAACACAACAAGGAATAAAAACACAGAAAAAAGAAAGCATATCATCATAGAAAACAAAGCAACATTGTCGCGAATATCAGCAACACAATCAACAGCAAAAAAGCAGCAGGTAAGCAAGAACATCGCCAATAACAACGACAAAGCAACACACCGGCCAGAAAACCAACAAAAAACGCCAACAAGAATGCAAATAGCAAAATAAAATGGAATAAATTTAAAATCGAAGAAATCACCTCAGGAAAAAAATCAACAAAACAACATCGAAAAGCAAATAAACCACAATGAAAACATGAAAACAATAATGAGAAAGCATGAAAACCACAAACATTAGAACCGTGGAAACAGGGAAAAAACAGAAAGCAAGAGATGCACAAAAGCAGAACAACGGCGAAAGCCAAGGGACACCTACTGAGGATGAGTAACAACGACAGTAAAACGAAAGCGAGAGTAAAAGCGAAAAAACAACATCAAAACTGAAGAAGCTGAAAAAGAAAATCAAGAGTGAAATCCAAGCAACGCCTACAAAAGAAAAGTGACAACGACAGAAAAACGAGTGCAACAAGAATAACATCAAAAGTACGGAAAACCTGAAGAAACAGAAAAAGAATAACAACAGGAAAAACAAAATTAACAGGGAAGCAGAAATAGTAACTACAATAAAGACAGAAAAATAACAAAAAAAACAAGACAAAGTAAAATAAATCAGAAATAATAAAAAATAGAAAAGAGTAACGAAAACCATACGATAACAAACGAGCAACATAATAACTACCAAAATAACACAGCAACTGTAACAAAAAAAACGATAACAATAAAAAACAACAAAGACTACGCACAAACATGGAAAAGCACATCACCGAAAGCATGATTACAAAAAAATTTTAAAAAGCAACAACGTAGAAATCAGTACAGCACAAAAGAAATCATCAAAAAGGAACAAGAAGAACATAATCATTACCTGAAAATCTACAATAACGGAACAATATAGCATTAAAGAAAGCATCACAGCATCAAGAAAAATATACTTGTCCTAAATTATTATCTATTTGACATTATCTTAATTTATACAATTATATTTTATAAGAACCAAAAAGCAAAGTAAAAAGCATAAACAACAGGGTTCATACTTAATGTTTGTTGTCCGACTAGTAGTAGAAAAAAATAATTATGGATAAACTATTATGCATAAAGAGAACATTCTATCAGGTCATGTGTTTCAAAAGTCCATATCATTTTGTGTGAACGATCTGAAACAAAATTTTACTTATTTAGCACATAGTGATTAATCAGGAGGAAACAGAATTTAGAGCAAATAACTTTCACGTTTAGAAGGCACAGCCCCGCTAGCTTCACGGTAAACCGAGCAATAAAAATTTATTTCCAACTGTTAGGCCTCCTGTAAATGGCATTCTTTAAAGCCAGTCGATTTCGCATAAACCCATGAAGCCGAGAAGGATAGGGCAAGATATTCGAGAGGAGAATAAACCAGACCACAGTAGTAATTCGCGCGAGTATAATAAAAATATTGATTACTGTAAGCGTAATTTACCGGAAAGGTATCTGGAGAAGAAAAAAAGTGAATGGCGAACTTGGACAAATGCTGTTAATGTCCGTTATAGAAACGCTTTAATTTCGTATGACGTTTCCCATTTTTAAATATATTTTATGCAAAATATCCGTATATATATTTCTTAGTTTATTATTGACGCTGAAATCAACATATTTAGCGTATGTGTCTGAAGACATAAATACAGAATTTTAGATATTTCAATGCATAATAAATTATTTTATAAATTTTTACCTAAAATTTTTAATGTTAATATAAATCAAGCTTTCACTGTTATTCCGAAAATGGTTAATTTGAGCCCGCCATACGGTTGATTAGTGCTAAAAATGAAACTAAATACTGCGGTTTTAGGTAATTAAAACTGTAGCTCTTGAACCCCTCGGATTTTATCTCCTTCATCGTCACTATCATGATTAAAATACTATTAGTATTAACATAATCATACAATTCTTTGCCATCTTTACAATAACTTTGAACAGCTTTATCGCCATGAGTTTCCATTTAAATGACCTCAATATCAACATCATCATAAAAATAAAAATATTATCATCTTTCTTCTTCTTTTTGTTATAATAATCATCAGCCACATCGCGATTGCAAAAGCATTATCAAACCAGTCATCAACAACAGCAATAATATCAACTTTTACCGTGTTGTTATCATCACACGAAGAAAAATATTAGTGCGAATTTTGTAATCATTATTAATAATATAATATATAGCGTCATCATTACTTTTCTTTTATGAATTTATTAATTTGCCCAATATTCTTCTCTCATTCGTTGCATGATATTCCCCTTTATTACGATTGTGTCTGAAAATTGAGTAACTGGTATGACACGAATTTAAATTGCCTTGAAGGCTTTATTACATTGATTTAATGATGCTTAATTCGCTATGGTAAGCTTTTTTTAAAATATCATAAAAATAATCTAATTGTTGTTTACAAACCTTGAGGGAAAAATATTAAATTAAAAATTAAAATGCATACACGAATTTTAATACAAATCAAACATTCTTTGATATTTAGTATAGCATACATTTAGGGAGTTACAAAATAGATTTCTGTTAATGATACCAATAACTTACGCAATTTTTGCTTTAATTATTTGTAAAAAACGTTTTTTCTGCATCCCCTGCATTCATCCTCCCCTTCCTCTACATTGTCATAATCAACATCATAATAACCACAATTATCAACATAAACGTCACCATTTTCCACATTTGCATCATTACGTCATTAGCATAATCATCCGTAGCAGCATTGTCAGTACCAACGTCACCATCAATATTAGCGTCCTAAGCAGCATCATTAATTTCACTATCTGTAATATCATCATAAATAGCATTAGTATCAATATCCTCATCATTATCATCTTAATCATCATCATATTTATCGATACAATTGAGAATAAAATCATCTTTTTTCTTTATCTGTATTTTCATCGTCATAATCCTAATTATAATAATCATCGTCATTATCATCCTGGAACTCATCAACAACATTTTCATTTTAAAATTATTAATGTCTTTATTATAAAATATTATAAGAATTCTTGGTTCTGTTATCATTATAATAGTAAATTACGATTATGCAACAGAAAATTAAATTACTTATCGAACATTTACAATGAAAGTTTAAGTTAAATTTGAGAACTTCAAGTAAACACCAATCCCATTGTATTTAAACAGGGGCCGAAAAACAGAAGACCGGTGAAATCCATTGGGATTGGTTTTTAATTCAAGCTCGCATACTTGATTTAAATGATTGTTACAAGATCTCGCTCAATCAATGATTGTTTAATGTACTAGGATAAGTTTAAAGGTGAAATGCACTTTTTTGCTAACGCTACATACACTGTTTGGCTTTTGTGATTTATATCATAAACAGAATAGTTTGGTTATTTCTAAAATATGCAAAATTTTTTAAAGCATTTGAACAATTATTGACAATGATAATGAATGTTAAAAATTCTGTCACTATTATAAGCGGAAATGTAACGTATTGTACAGTGGATTATTGCTTATAAGGATTATAATTAAAGCGATATTTATGCAATTATATGTTATGTCGCACCTCCTTTTATCACCATCACTGCTTTTATTATCAGTAATTGCACCAAAACCATCACTTATGACAAAAATAAAATAAACCTTCACTTTATAATCAGTTTAAGTCGTTCAATTCTATTCATCATCATCATCAACGTGATATTTGCGGACTAAAATATAATCTCATCTCCTTATCCTCCTCCTCTTCTTCTTTTTCATCAATATCATCAGAAACTACATTGTCCTCATCATAGATATCACTTAAATAAATACAATCTTATTATCATCATCATCATCAAAAACAGCATCAGCACGAACAACAGCAAAAGTATTAAAGCTTTATTAGTTTGTTTTAATATCATCACCGATGTCGTACGAGAAAAATCAGCAGTTTCATTTTTATTATTGTTATTAATAATATTATAATTAGAGGTAATTGAAGTGTTGACATTATTAGTATTATTTTATTATTATTATAACTAGTGGTTTTATTATTAAATATTTTCGTCGTTACTTTTTCTGTTATTACTTTTCTAATAAGCAATAAATTCGCTTCTAATATGTCCAGTAATATTCGCTTTAATAACGATTATATAAGCGAATCTGAATAACCTTATGGAAACGTACTACGATTAGATTTAAGGTATTATTACTCTAGCTTATTTTAAAAAATACAATAACATTAATGAGGGTGAGAAACCTTAAAACGTAAAAAATTGTAAAAAATAAAACTTTGACCGGAATAAGAACAGCAGACCTAACAGACAAACAAACGCTCATTAAATTGAAATCTGTACAATGAAGACTTACATAAACACATGCATACTGAGCGGGACGTAAAATTAAACATGCAATCATAAAATATAGTCGGTCATAGTGGCTTTATAGCGAGTAGTGTTGAAATTAGTACCAATTCTTAGACATTAGTAAAGCTATGTTTATAGTATCAGCTCTAGCATAGGTCAAACGTGGCTCTTATACATGTTAGTTAATTTTCGTAGACGTAAAGAAATCGGCCGAATGGCGTTTTTCGCATGGAATTGAGACAATTTTGAATGAAAATATGAGAAAACTAACAATCTCTTATTTATATGTGTGCAATGTTATTAATAAACGACAATCCCGTATTTGTACATTAAATCTGTATAGCAGAACTACCGTCAGCCTGTCATCCTAATTTGTAAGTATGTATTAGGTTTTGCGAACCTAGTAACAAATTAGTTCAGTTGTGACCAGAAGGATAAACCAATGGCAGCACGAACGGAAAGTATAATCTCATGCACATTCGTTTCGTGCTTACTGGCGACTCATCAGTAGGAGCCGGTATTACGCCCTTAAACCATTATATATTTGGTAGAAGAATGTGGAATAATAGGACGGTACAATCTCCTAGACGAATGTGTAAACCTGTAATAGTGAAGCTAACATAATCTAAAGTCAACGACAATGCGACTTCAATGCTAACTCACACTATATAATATATACACCGAGTCTGTAAAGGATACTAACACTATGGCTATTGTGTTAGTAACTGATACCTTTTTGAAATCGATGAGTACCGGATACTAACACTATGGTTTCCGAGTCGGTACATGATACCAACCTGATGGATATAAATTTATGCTAAAGTTAACCCAAGTTGAGAATTACAACAATTTACGAACACCTGTTACTCCAGTTAAACCATACACTCTGGCCTTCATCGATATCAGTTATCACATTTCGGGGTAAGCATGACATCATTCAATTCAATATATTACAGTTAAATACTGTTTGATGCGAAGAACTAATATATATGCAAGTATGTATTAGGTTTTGCGAACCTAGTAACAAATTAGTTCAGTTGTGACCAGAAGGATAAACCAAAGGCAGTATGAACGGAAAGTATAATCTCATGCACATTCGTTTCGTGCTTACTGGCGACTCATCAGTAGGAGCCGGTATTACGCCCTTTAACCACAATATATTTGGTAGAAGAATGTGGAATAATAGGACGGTACAATCTCCTAGCTTCACTATTACAGGTTTACACATTCGTCTAGGAGATTGTACCGTCCTCTTATTCCTATTATTCTTCTACCAAATATATTGTGGTTAAAGGGCGTAATACCGGCTCCTACTGATGAGTCGCCATTAAGCACGAAACGAATGTGCATGAGATTATACTTTCCGTTCATGCTGCCTTTGGTTTATCCTTCTGGTCACAACTGAACTAATTTGTTATTAGGTTCGCAAAACCTAATACATACTTGCATATATATTAGTTCTTCGCAACAAACAGTATTTAATCCTAATTTGTATTTAGAGAAAATCAAGTTTGCGAGCTAGAAGTAAACACCAATCCCATTGTATTTAACCAGACGTCGAACAACATAACAAAACTACCGCCAGTTGCACGCACTGTCTTTTGTGACTGACGGTAATTTTGTTATGCTGTTCGACGACTGGTTAAATACAGTGGGATTGGTGTTTACTTCAAGCTCGCGAACTTGATTTAAAAAAGTATAGGTGTTAGGATGACTGGCTGACGGTAGTTCTGCTATACAGATTTAATTTACAATTACGGGATTAGCATTTATTAATAACATTGTTCGCAAACTTGATTTAAAGAATTGTTACCACCAGCCGCGTAATCAATTATTGTTAAATCGTATTCTATTTACCGGTTTACGAACATACGTAAACCCAATTTATAAGACTTTTTCCTCTTAAATAAATCGGTGAATTTGGCTAAGGCTTAACAAAAGTAACTGTAATTTTCGCGCGATTTGGCTAACTATATGCAAACGTCTTTTACAACAAAACCAACATATTCGCAGCATAACCACAGCATGAAAAGCATAATTCGGAAAGGAGGCCTGCTCACAGAATGTGAAAAGTTAGAAGGATCAAAAAGATCTGATTGATCACAATATCCATTTCCGTTTTGTCATCGATCGGGCTGAGTTTGTATGCGTCCAAATGCAAATGCGGTTCTATCACATCTTTGTTTACTGGTAACGTTTTGGAACGAAAATCCCCGTTCCATCATCAGCCTAATTATCACATATATACACAGCACAATACCCACAATAGAAGATTTAATCAAATGTGGTGTATATATGTGATAATTGGCCTGATGATGGAACGGGTGTTTTCGTTCCGAAACGTTGCCAGTAGACAAAAATGTGATAGAACCGCATTTCCATTGGGACAAATAAAAACTCAGCCAGGTCGAAGACAAAACGGAAATGTAAATTGTGGTAAATCGGATCTTTGTAAAACTCTCAGTGCAAAGCTACAACCCGCGTACGCAAAACGCAGCATTGGAAAATATGAGGCTGGCACTCCGCAATTAAATTTCAAAAAATTAGTGAGAAGGATGATCACAGCTAAGCATTGAGAGCCGTAATTGCTTAGGATGGGAATAAAACAGATTTGGATGTAAGAATGTAAAACGCCACAATATGCACTGACAAATTAAACAACCGATAACATTACTTCAGTTCGGCTCTTCTAGGAGAGACAGTTCAATTGTATAAATATTAAATTCAACAACATTACCACAGGTAATATTGTGTCGGTTTTATAACGACAGAGTTTTAGTGGCTAATTGGAGCTTTGGCTATAAAGAGATACCTTGTAAACGCCAACTGAAGGAAAGACTAACCAAAAATAATTTATTATATAGATGGAAATTGTGTGTAGTGTGCGACAGGATGGCGCAGTGGATAGAATCACAGACTCCGAAACAGCCGTTCCCAGGTTAATGTATAGAAATTTTACAGCCGACACTTCCAGTCAAGTACAAAGTAATTGTGTATTAGGTGTTGAGCACCTAGTAACAAATTAGTTCAGTTGTGAAGAGTAGGATAAACCAATGACAGCATGAACGGAAGGTACAATCTCGGGCGCATTCGTTTCGCGCTAACTGGCGACTCATGAGTAGGAGCCGATATTACGCTACTTTCAGTCAAATTTCAATGTAGGGAAGACTACTAGATGTGAGAGACGCATATCCGATTCTTCATAACTTCTATACGCATTGCTAGTCAGATTGTGATCGTGCTCTTGTGATGATCATTGAAGTTCTAAACGCGTCAGTACGTGAGGCAGAAGGTATTTTTGCTATATTCTTTGTCATGGTCATATGCAAAGAGATTGGTGTTTATATCGTCATCGCAAACTTAAGTTAAAGAATTGTTATCACCGCCCGAGCAATCAATGAATGTTTTTTCGAAAAACTAAGGACTGATTTAAATATAGTCATTAATTTTTTTAATGTTTGAGCTTTGACAGGAATTTCGCCGTGCTGGATATTGCGTGTACGTATATCCTTTTCTTGCATGCTGTCTGCAATGTAACTTTGGTAATGAGTTGTGTTTTATCCTCTCGGTGATTACACAAGATTTTCAGACTGATGTTTTAATCGTTCGTCTTGTTGTCTAATTTCAGACGCTGTTAAAATGATAGTGATGGTGTTTGCGCAGCTATTTTACCAAAGTTTTGTAACATTTCGGTTGAGCGTTTGTTGAAGCTGGTGCTATAAATTGTGGCTAATTGTCTTGTTACTAGAGAATGGTTGTTGGATTGTGTGATTAGTGATTAGCCGAGAAAAATATCATTTTTAAGGAAATTTTGTGTGTTTTAGCCAGGTGGTTGCTATTTAATTTAAAAAGATTTGTATATGAAAAATAATCTTTAAAACTTGACTTTATCTAGAACTGAGACGTTCATTAAATTGACCGCGAGTTTTATTTATGCTCCAAAGTAGATGATTTCCCACTGTTGTTAGGTTTTCTAATTAATATGTGGTAAATGTTTGTAAATTCTGTTGATCAATTGCATGTTCGTACTTCCAACATCTTTGTTACTGAATATAAATATAAATATATTCAAAGAGAAAAGTTTTATGGAGAATTGGCATTTTATTCTTGGTATCCAGACTTATTTTGATTCTTCATGTACTGTAGGTAATGTTGACTTTTCCTTAGAAAAATATGGCTGGAAATTTGATTTAATCGCGGTGCAATATGTGAGACTGACATTTAGCCTTTAAATGACAAGTTGAGAAAAACTCTCTTCTGAGTATCCTCTTTGGTAGGTATGGGTCATGTAGAACAGAATATAATTATATAGTCTCTCATTCAAATCATTCAAGGTATATATCAAGCACAGCATTTCTCCATCTAAACCGGAGTTCCCAGTAATAACGAAACCGGCTTGGTAAGGATTTTGCATTTGCTATCTAATTTTATTCTCTTTAAATCAAGTTTGCGAGCTTGAAGTAAACACCAATCTCATTGTATTTAACAAGTGTTTAGTTCAAGCTCGCAAACTTGATTTAAAGAATTGTTACCACCACCCGCGCAATCAATTATTGTCTAATTGTATTGTCTATATATATATATATATATATATATATATATATATATATATATATATATATATAGTGTGTGTGTGGCGAAAACTGCAAACAGTCAATTTCGTGACTGCATAGAAGTTGTGCAGCCGACATTTCCAGTCAAGTACAATCTATGCAAGACTACTAGAGATGAGAGCTGCATATCTAAATTTGCTTTCCATATATATGCAATGCGGTTCGATCCTCGCTAGTCAGTTTTCCGTTGTAATCTGATGATGATCATGGAAGGTCGAAACGCGTCAGTGCGTTGCGGCTGGTGGTAGTTTTGCTATGTTGTTCGACGACTATTTAAATAAAATGGGATTGGTGTTTATTTCAAGCTCGCAAACTTGATTTAAAGAAGTGTTTTATAAATGCTCAATAACGTAGAAACCAATCTACCTGATGAATTGCATTTATATTGTATACAATATTAAAGTTATACTGACATCTTAAATATATTTTTAAATGATTTTAATCGAAAACGTCTTTATTGTCAACCATAAATAATTAGCATGAATTGACACTGCTGCAGTCTTAAATAGAAATTATTTGCTGCGCATTGCATGAAATTTTCAATTAAATACGATCTTATTTTCTTTGATCAGTCCATTGTTAAGAGAAATCTTGTACATTATCACTTTCGGCTAACGGCTCTTATTCGTTATTCATGATCGATGAAACGTAAACATGTTTTCCTGTGAATGACTCATTTCATAACTGACTACGAATATTTCGGCTTGTGTGTGCTAGGAAATAACCAAATCAAGTCATTCGACTTAGCTAATTTGACAGTAAAATCTAAGTTATTTTCTATTATGTAGGCTAAGAAATGTTTCATAAAAATATTTTAAACGCGATTTTTCATCGAATTTTTCAATAAACAAAATCCCATTATAACGGCCCTTTACCTAGAATGGAAACATCACAATTATTTGAGTTACTTTATGCTAGTCGTAAAATCTGCTCTTAAATTAAACTTCCAATCTCAATACTGCAAGCAAGATTTTATTAATTATTTATCATTAACTGTAATCCAACACAAATAATTTTTCGAATTTATATTTTTATTTTAATAACCAGTACATAAAATAAAATTCTAAAATCATTGTTTGACAAATATAACGACATAAAAGAAAAAGAACACGAGGTTTCGAGTTTTTGTCGATTGAATTTTATTAAAACGGGCATTGTAACGTAAGTCCAACTAATTTCCGCCTGCTTTTCCTTATAATCCAGAATGAATAAAATTCAGGTTTTGAAGGCTACCCGTATTGAAAAGCGAAGAGTTTCCCTTTCGCATTCCGATTTCTATTTAATAAATAATTATCACCTAGATTATGACTTAGTAGTCGGGTTTACATGAACATGCGTGAGGAACATGTAAGTAACACGCATGCATGTCTGTAGGTCTGAAGCCATTGTGTATATATATATATATATATATGTATATATATATATATATATATATATATAAATTTATATATATGCGTGTGTGTGCGTATTTGTTTTTTTTGTGTTGTATATTTAAAAATCCAGGTGAATCATGAATAGGAGCATGCTTGTAGTCTCGAAAAAATAGATTTTACAACATAAGGAACACCTTCCCGTTATTATTTTAAACGAAACTGAAGCGATTTTATTGGAGATGTTCAGCCTCCAAAACATTCGAAAAGTCGTGTAATAGCTTAATTAAAAGAATGTCATTGCTCACAAAAAAGTTCTGTCATTATTAAGTTACTTAAATCTTTATTTAAATGTCTCCGTTCTGTCCTTCTAGCTTTTACTTGCGCCGTCGTTTTCTTGTGCGAGACAACATTATAGCACTCGTAGGGTAGGTAAAATCTTGAATCCTTTACATTTCCAGGTGCACCGATTTTTTTACCTTGATTGATTTTTCACTCAACGTAATTTTGCAGCCAAGCAGCTGATGGAGGGTTTCGAAATGAAGGGACAATTGAGAACCGAAAAATCAAGACCAAATACCGATGCACCCGGCAATGTAAAGGATTCAAGATTTTACCGACCTACGAATGCTATCAATTATTGAATAATGTCAGAACGCACCCTATGGCATACTTATGTTGTCATGTTTAGCCTAAGAATGTAGTATGGCATAACTATACCTAACATATATGCCTTTTCGTTTTTTCCTCGTTGCCCAGCTTTCTTATTTTCTTTATTGATAACGATGGAAGATCGAAAGGCGACAGAAGTTTTGCTGTTATGATACTGATAAAATAAAATCTGACTGTGGTTTATGCTATGTCCGCACATTCAACAATTATGCAACTGAATAACGTATCAAAGGATCGCTAAAATGCCAAACAGTCATGTTTTATGTTGCATAGAACTTAAACAGTTCAAATTCCAGTCAAGTACAGTATATCAAAGAAAATAGAGAGAATAACTGCAATATTGACTTTTGATGCATCATATATACCAAAAATAGCTAAAATATTTACAATAATTTAGGTTGCGAACATGAAATAAACACCTGACCAATTAAGTAGATACATTTGTCAGTATTCACTAAGAATTGTATAGTTTAAAATAGGCAATTCATCCAGTAGACCGGTTTCGTCCTTATTGTGAACTCATCACGTACTAGCCAGAATTTGCCGTGGACAGGGCTCGAACCTGGGCACGTCGGCTTCGGAATCTGGTGCCACCCAGCCGCAAATTATACACAATTTTCAATCATTTATTAACTAATGTAACTCGGTTAGTTTCTTTTCCTTTAGGTGGAGCTCATTTGGCATACAATTATATCAAGTTCGCAACCAATGATCGTTTAATTATATAAATGTTCATTTTGTACCACTTCATCATGTAGTGTGGTGCCTGTTCATCAATGACAGATTGGGGATGATTAGTTAGAACTTTAGGTCTAACTGGATGCCAGATGAGCTCTACCTAAAGGAAAAAAGTCTAACCGAGTTACATTTTTTAGCATATGATTGTAAAGTGTTTGTAGTGTGCGGCAGGGTGGATGAGTGGTTAGAGCACCAGATTCCGATGTAGGTGTGCCCAGGTTCGTGCCCTATCCGCGAAAAATTCTGCCCAGTACTTGATTAGAGGAACTTATTTGGGAGCTCTTAAAACCTGAAGATCTAACTAAGCACTCCGTTCTATCGTACAAATACGGAAATCCCCCATGATTCTGTTTAATTTATGTATCACGGGTGGCACTGATTGCGCGGGTGAAGGTAACAATTATTTAAGTCAAGTTTGCGAGCTGGAATTTAACACCAATCCCATTGTATTTAACCAGTTGTCGAACAACATAGTTAAACTACTGTCAGTCGCACGCACTGACGTGTTTCGACCTTCGTTGCGATTTGATCCTCACTAGTCAGTTTGCTGTCATATTTCGATGATATTCATAGAAGAAAATACGCGCCAGTGCCCGCGAATTGTGGTAGTTTAGCTATGTTTTTTGACGACTGGTTAAATGCAATGAGATTGGTTTATAATTCCAGCTCGCAAACTTGATTTTAAAAAATTCGAGTCCCGCTCGCTACTTATTCTGACATAAAAATTAAAGAGTCTCCAAAAGTGACGAAACCGGTCTAATGGATCAATTTTTATTACCACCTGATAGAAGATTATGTCTACACGTACAAAATAAGTATAATCAGAATCATGCGATTTCACATATATTCATTAAAATATCCCCAATTATTATGACGGACCCTGTGGCAGCTAGGTAGAAGTTAAGGTATTAAGAGATTCCAAATATTGTTCCATCTTAAGGATAGGCTAACGAGAAATATAAGCTTGTATATGATTTCAAATTATTTTCTTTATGCGGCACAGATGGCGCAGTGGGTAGAGTGTCAGGCTTTGAGGTAAATGTGCTCAGGTTAGAGTCTTGTATGCACCACTTTCTGGCTAGAACTTGATAATTTTCCAATAAAGACGAAGGCGGTCTATCTGACAAATTGCTTTTGCCACCTAATGCAAAGTTTACTTTAAACTAACAAAATTTATATAGTCATAATCCTGTTACCAGGTTTCAAATCAATACGTTTATATATATATATATATATATATATATATATATATATATTCTGGAATTTAGATTTGATGTTTACTTGTGCGTGTCAAATAGGAACGAGATCGGTCTACTCGATGAATTGTATTTACGTTTTCATGCAATTTTTTGCCTATGGTGACAGCATTGGTATAATATAATACTGCTCTTTTACTGTACACAAATATCCAATCTCTTGGTTATGAAATTAATTTACCGTAATGACAGATCTAGAACGGCTAGTTGAAATTGATGCCGCGTAGGTTACAACTGAAATAAAGACTAACCTGAAACATCAGTTAGCAGATATTGCGTGGCGTTGTCCACGTAGTTAATGAGATTCTAGATTCTGCAGTAAAATTTCTTCTTACTCGTCTTAAGACTAAACAAATACTGTCCAAATAGCGTTCAATAGGTACGAACATGTCCTACATGAATTGCGTTTGCAAACTTGTGAAATTTTAATTATATACAGACATGTACATATAATCTATGTCAAGTTTAAGTTATATATATATATATATATATATATATATATATATTTGTTTTCTTATATATATATATATATATATATATATGCATGTCCAGTCATCGCGTAGTCAAGCAAAAGACTAGCTAGAGGCAATATTTTCATTTGTTAAGCCCATTCTATTTTATTATTTGAGGAAAGCCCCGCAGAGAGGAAGAAATTACCTTAATTGGCGCTGTTCTATTGCTGCCAGCCGATGAAGTGATGAGCAAATGAGAGCATTTATTGTCCCAATTTGTCATAAAGCGAGCTTTTTCAACGAGAGTCGTCGTTGTTTCACTGCGCGCTTTCTTTACCTATGCCTTCAGTGTAGAAATTAATTAATTTAGCTTGAAATGAATGCATTCACCTGCACCAACATCTTTCTCACTTTCTCTCTCTCGCCCATATATATATATATATATATATATATATATATATATATATATATATATATATATATATATACCTGCTTACCTTGGATGACCTTCAGAAATATATATTATTATATTTTTATCATTCTTAGTTTAAGCTTGGTATGCGGGGTATTTGTTGTCATCTAAACTTCCGACTAGAAATTCATTATTATGATGTGTTCAGTTGTAAAATCTAATAAGAAATTTTTATAAATTTGGAATTGTTTACAACTAGCTGGCTCTAGGGCGTAGGCATCTAACTGTATGTCTCTAAACGAAATGGTCTTATACTGAAATATGTAAGTACCTAATTGGTAAGGTGTTTATATCACGTTCGCAACCTTGATTTTAGTAAATGTTATCACCGCGCTCGCGCAACCAATGTGCGTCTAAATGGTCTTAAATTTGATTATTCTCCAGCGTATTTCTGGGTAAAATAAATGTGTTGTCCAATAAAGTCAATTTTTACAAAAGTTCCAATGTTTTGCAATTAGATGCGGCATTACACCCCCATTATTTGATTCGCAAAATTGCCTCAAAAACTACCTGATAATTTAATACACATTTTTACCATATAACGGTGTCTACCTAATTTGGCCATGTTGCAGGTGTTAAAGTTTATAGGTATACACTATCTAGAGAAACTCGAGCATTAATAGACAGACAGCGTCGTGCTCAAAGTTATGTTGGCTACATTTACACAATTTAGATCAACAATAACCAATGTTGGACAAACATGGTATGCCAGAATGTGACGAAAACTCTTCGAAATCCTTTAAAAATCATTGTATTTGGCTCTCCACCAATTAATATTCTTATAACCAAACTACACCGACCATCAGTCTGATCCCTATCAGTAAATATTTACCGAGACTAACGACAAATTTAAACAGAAGACCTTGTGCAAATGAAATAATTATCACCAGCAAAAACTAGCAGAACTGCCCCATCAGTCAAGTAAAATCATCTGCCATCAGACAAAACCATCGTTTATACCAGGAAGGCACAAGCAAACGTATAAAAATACGACATGAAGGGCAGCATAAGAGGAAAATTTGTTGTAGAAGAGAACCAAATTAGTTTAAAGAAGTTTAATGATATTTCAAGTATAACGTAGTTGTACAAGGTAAGGAAGAACTTTCTGCACAACGACGTGCATCACTGAACACTCAAAATGAATCCTGTCCTTTAACTCAAACACTCGTGTTACTTCAGCGAATTAACACAAGTGAAACTGAAAATCAAACCAGTTGCTAGTTATTTAACAAAATTAAAACCATTCGAAAACGACGAAATTTATTTCATACAATAATTGATTGCGTGAGTTGTGGTAACAATTCTTTAAATCAAGTTTGTGAGCCTGAAGTTAACACCAATCCCATTGTATTTAACCAGTCGTCGAACAATATAACTAAACTACCGCCAGCCGTACGCACTGACGCGTTTCTGCCTCCCATGATCATCATCAGAGAACGACAGCAAACTGACTATCGTGGATCAAACCGCATTTCATATATATGGAAAGCAAAATTAGATATGCGGTTCTCACCTCTAGTAGTCTCAAATACATTGTATGTGATTGGAAATGTCTTACTCTGATGATGACCACGGAAGGTCGAAACGCGTCAGTGCGTGCGACTGACGGTAATTTTGTCATTTTGTTGGACGACTGGTGAAATACAATGAGATTGGTGTTTACTTCAACCTTGAAAACTTGAGTTAAAGAAGTATTTCTGTTAGGTTTCTCGAAATAAATTTACGGTGATTACACCGTAAATATATTCTCCGGTATTTAATAGCTTGCCATTTTTTGTATTTTGTTTTTCCCCATATCCAAAAATCGAAGTCAAAAAGAAGAAGAACTTTAGTTCTGAAGCATTTCTATAAAAAAAATATTTAGCGAAATCATGTGGTTTTCTTCTTTGAATAATCTGCAATTCTATTTGCAATTCCATTGAATTGTGTGATAATCGTGGATACGCGAAATTTGTTTGAATTGTAAAATAAGAATCATTGTAATATAATGAAATATTTGATTTTAACGCAATCGTGGATAATTTTCTGAAATTAAGTGAAAATATTATTTGAGTTAGCTCATCTTAGTAATTTCTGTGAACTAGATCAAATTACATTAAGATATTGTTTGTTGCAGAGAGCTAATATATATGCAATTATGTATTAGTTGTTGCGAACCCAATGACAAATTAGTTCAAATAGTACCAGAAGAATAAACCAAAGTCAGCATGAACGAAAAGTATAATCTCATATGCCTTTCCGTTTCGTGATTACTTACGACTCATTAGTTTGAGCCAGTATTACGCTCTTTATCACTATATATTTAAGTGTGGAATGTGGGAAACTATAGTCTTCAACGATGCGACTTCAAAGCCACCACACTATATACAATATATACCGAGCCTGTGAAGGGTACCAACAACTTTTTAACTAAGTACCTGATACCAAAATTATGGTTGCGGAGTCTGTACGTAGTACCAACACAATGGATTTTAAAATATGCTAAGTTTCACCAAAATTGAGAATTAAGGCACTTCAGATCACCTGTTGCTACAACAAATTAAAAAACTCTGGCCCTGATCGATATCAATTGCCACATTTTGCGGCAATCATCGACCAACTAAATATATAATAAGTTGTTGCGCACCTAGTAACAAATTGGTTCAAATAGAACCAAAAAGATAAACCGAAATCAGCATGGAAGAAAGGTATAATCTCATGTGTACGTTCGTTTCGTGCTTACTGACGAGGCAACTTTTGGAAAAATCTTGACGAGTTCCCAACAATAGCGAAACCGGCCAACTGGATGAATAACATTTTGCTACCTAATGCAAATTTCAATTTAGGCTGTGGGTATCTATAAAAGCAAAATCCTGTACAAAGGTACTTGGTAGTTCCGCATTCCACACACTCAATTTTTAATCATCCACTTATTTTGCCTTTCAAAATACAAAAAATATGATAATTTGTATATTTTAAGGAGATAATTTGAATTTAATGGATCTTGTACGTGATAAAATTTCTTTTTTATCTTTGCTCATGAGAATTTTATTATGTATAAATGTATTGTTTAATAGTTTTATGTACTTTATTAAATCTTGCATTTATCTAATTTTGATCTAGTTATTACTGCATTTAATTGTGAACCTAAACTATATATCATTTGTCAAGTAATTTATCAGCATACAATTGTTCAACGTACAATTTCCTTGCCTTTGATGAATTATCCATTAATGTCTAAACAATAATCAAATTTATTTCGCGTCAAATTAAAATTCCTCTTAGAGTGGATTATATAAAAGTCATTTGCAATAATGAACAATAAGTTATAGACCGACTATCTGGAAAATTTTCATCTAAGCAACGAAATACTCTTTTATGATTAAATACAATATATTTCGTATTTTTTATCAATAACACAAGAAATGAAAACATGATAATCTAATATATATTTGCTTATTCTACGTTGCGGAGAATTAATGTAAGAAATTATAGAATAAGTATTGCGTAAGCAGTAGCAAGTTTAACAAAAGGGAACCAGAATTATATGTTAAAGTCAGCGTTAACAGAATATGATAATAATATGGAATTCGTTCTTCCTGACGGCTTTACGTCAAAAACATATTATATTTAATAATTTATGTTTGGATAATAGCTCAGTGCAGAATATCTAATAGGTGGGCTGTCTTTTCAAATTTCACTTTAAGTCTCAATGCGAAACATTATGTAAAACGACACGTTGCTCAGTCCTTACAGCACCAGATTCAGAAACAGACATGCCCAAGTTCGAGCTCTGTCCGCGGCAAATGCTTAACAGTACGCGATGAGTTCCTAATAAGAACGAAACCGGTCTATTGGATGAATTGCCTTTTCCACACTATGCAATACTTAGTTTACACTGACAAATGTATGTAAATAATGGATCAGGTGTTTATATCAAGATCGCCACCTTGGTAAGCATAATTATTTAAGATTGTTTCAATGGAATTTTCTAAATAGAAGACAAATTTGAAGCGTTGTGTATTGGTTCGCGTTTTACTGAAGCAGAAAAAGACGACGATCTGCTAAAGATATTGCCTTTTGTATAAGCTTATTTGGAGAGTGCGGGAACTTTAAGCAAGTATGGAATCAAAAATATGGTGCATCAAAGCAGGTTACACAAAATGCTGGAATAAATTATTTAAGACTCTGAATGCGATTTTAGAACGGCAGTAGCTGTATCAATATTATGGTTGAAACCTAGACATAAGTCATTAGCATTGCAATGACACGCAGTAGAAATAACTGGAATTAGACAGATATTTGTACCAGGTAACGATTTTCAGAGCAATTAAAACATATGGTCGTGATGGAAGTAATTCGTTTGGTGTTTCTTGTTTCATTTCCTTAAGCATACATGTGCGACTACGGTGCAGAAGACTGCTCGAAGCAAACAAACATCGAAAACTATTCGAAACTATAGCGTAAATATGACGTGCAATAAATTTCGCCGTAGGGATGGGCAATTGTTTTGAACTTTGCTAACAAATTTTGGATGCCAAATCTTTGTTTACAAACTAAACCGCAATTACAAGCTTTGCACACATAAACATAGTGGCGCAAAACAAAATTGTTAACTTTTATTTCAAGTAAACAGTTTGCCAACTTCACACTTTCAAATACTGTACCTACTGCTTCGAGGAGAGGTGATCGCATGCAACAAATGTGATGAAATGTACGCAATAAAATCAATGATCAATAATTAGGTTTAACAATTAGTGTCAGTAGAAATGTGTTTACCATTTTAAGTCGCACAAATAATAAAAGAAAACAGTTAATTGCATTCGTTTTAGGTCAAGTTTGTTATACAATTTCGCTTAAAATCCAACCTATGCACCCTAAAACAGGCAAAAGCGTGTATAAACGTAACCAAACATAAATTCATATAGAAATATGTACACATAAAATTTTGTAAAGTACATAATACATACATACATACAAACATAAATACATACATACATACACATACATACATACATACATACATACATACATACATACATACATACATACATACATACATACATACATACATGCATAAATACATACATACATGTATACATACATACATACATACATACATACATACATACATACATACATACATACATACATACGCACATACATACATACATACATACATACATACATACATACATACATACATACATACATACATACATACATACATACATACATACATACATACATACATACATACATAAATACATACATACATACATACATACATACATACATACATCCATACATACATACATACATACATACATACATACATACATACATACATACATACATACATACATACATACATACATACATACATACATACATACATACATACATATACATACATACATACATACATACATACATACATACATACATACATACATACATACATACATTTATACATACATACATACATACATACATACATACATACATACATACATACATACATACATACATACATACATACATACATACATACATACATACATACATACATACATACATACACATACATACATACATACATACATACATACATACATACATACATACATACATACATACATACATACATACATACATACATACATACATACATGCATGCATACATACATACATACATACATACATACATACATACATACATACATACATACATACATACATACATACATACATACATACATACATACATACATACATACATACATACATACATACATACATACATACATACATACATTTATAAATTGTTAACAAAATTTTCGTCATGGTGCGACCGCAAAATATTTTGACCGACCCGTTAGATTTATGCCTCTAAGGCTCTGGGTGATTAGAAATCAGCATGTTCAAGAATGAATTTCTTTAACCACGAGACTACTGGTCTACCTTTTCATCCGTTCCCTTCCATCCTAGAAAAGTATTTGTAGCCTGGCGAAGAGGATAGATGAACATTTTTAATAAATACCACAGCAAAAGTTTCATCAGTCAGCAATTAATTGTTACGGCTTATTAAACAACAGTGCGATATGAATAGTCGGTCTGTATGTTCTTGTTTTTATTAAAGCCTCTTGATGCTCAGTTGACAATTACCTTACCCACCACATTTGCTTAAATCTGCTATTGTGAGTATTATGCTGTGTATATATGTGATAATTGGGCTGAAGATGGAACGGGGATTTCCGTTTCGAATCGTCGCCAGTAAGCAGAGATGTGATGGAATTGCATTCCCATTGGGACGAATACAAACTCAGCCCAATCGAAGACAAAACGAAAATGGAAATTGTGATCAATCGGATCTTTGTGAAACAGTCGGTGCAAAGCTACAGCCCGAGTACGCAAAACACGGCATTGGAAAATATAAAACTGGCACTCCGCAATCAAATTTCAGAAAAAAATTATCAATTGGGCTTTGCCTAATAAAAGAATTTACACATGGCAAATAACTCAATAAGACTTTCAGCGCTAGGTATTATAAATGATATAAATAGGTAACTATTTGAATGTAGACCAGATTTCTGGCTAATCGCTCCACTGAAGATCGATACGCTTCATTACATGTGATTGACGTATTTAGCTGTTTTTAGCCACAAAATGAATAAAATGGGTTCCTTGACTAAAAAAATTGACCGAATTTAATAAAATAGATTTCGTCACCACCCGCATGATAAATGACTGTTTAGATGTTGATTTGAAATTCTGCATAAGTTACAGCATAACCTAAGACAATTTAAATATATTTTTCGTAGGCATATATATATATATATATACCTTGGCTTACCTTTTGACAAATTTGTATACTGATTATAGTTGAAAAGATAGCAAACATGTGTGCATTGATATATATGAATATGAATTGAATTATTCTTTTAATAAAGGTTGCGATCTTAACATAAACACAAATCCCGTTGCATCTACTCATTCGCTCAACAAAGGAGAACAACCATCGGTCACACATTCTGATGCATTTAGATTTTCTATGATCAACATCAGAGAACGACGGCATGGTTACAAACGTATATTAAAGGGAAAAGCATCAATGTCTGTTTGTTTTACAATTTGTGCGATTGTAGAATAAAATAAGATTGTTGATTTTATAGTTCTAGCACAAATTTTTGAATTAATAAATATCTGAAAGAAAATCTTTTCTTTTACAATTCTTCATTTTTAATTTCATTAGTTGTTCTGTCGCCAAGCGAGCAATCACCAAAAGTTTAGTTTTTCGAATTAGTGTACTCAAACGAGTTTTTGTTTGTTTTCAAATTCAATGCTTCTATCGTTTTAATTCAGCATTAATCTTTGATTTATCTTAAAAACGGAATATATTCCTAACAATGCTGCTTTAATAACCTTAGAAATTGTCTCCTTTTCTACACACGGCGCCTAATCGGACTGAAATTGTTTCTTTTTTCAGTTTCTATACTGTTATATTAATTAATCTTCTCATGCTAATGGTTCACGCGTAGACGTCTCTATTTTTCGACCAATTATCCGTAGAAGGCGAAAGTTTGTACACAGGGGATATAGTTAGCAAATATAAATAATAGGAATTAATTAGAAAATGGATTACCATTATAATTCATTGAATTTTATTTGTGAACTATTTTGTCCAAATATTGAATAGAAATGGATAGCTGTGAATATTCTTGCAACCAATTGTTAGTTATAAAGGTAATAAACTATTATCTTTTTGAAACTGTTTGCAACTTATAGCAAATCCAAAACTGAAGCAGTCTAATAACTATAAAAACATTTTATTTTAGAGGTCACCACGCAAATGCTTCCACACAAGGGCCTAGTTTCAGTAAACGGGGTCGAGCCTTCATTTGTTTAATATAAGCTACGAGACTTGTCTGGTCTTAACACCAACGCTGTCATAAAACTTATTGCAAATATTGGGACATTGCTATTCCGTTTCATGTGAGGTCACGGATTCAGATTTTCTGAGTAATTAAAGCCTGGCTTAAATTGAGTAGCGGTGAGTTGATGAGCACGATAAATCTCGGTTGCTGAAAAGAAACTTGTCTACAGACGCATTAAAATCAGATGTTCCCAAACAGATGACATCTATTAGCCTTCAATGACAAATCATTTAAGAGAAGGAAGTTTGAGTTTAAACCAACCATCTTACACTTCGAATTAATTATCTAATGTTTTTTTTGCGGCCCACACATAGCTTTGGCTATTCTTCATTATTGGGCAGAAGTGTCATTGAAAATTGTTTTTATTTAATGCTTTTTCACGATGATGATGATGATGATGATGATGATGATGATGATGATGATGATTATGATGATAAGGACGACCATCATGATAAAGATGTTGATAATGATGGCGATGATGATAATGAAGGTAATGATGGTAAGGTTTTCTGGCCATAGTTTTTGCTCAGAACAACATTAAATTAACTTCTGTACAAGGGCTGTAACTTCTTTAATATAAAACATAATCAGAAGCCAAAAACATCTTTCGAAAAAAACTGTGTACTTGAGTAGTGCTTGAATGTTGTTGGACTTTGCGCAGAAATTGATTCTGCAATTTGTTTGTGCGAGACAATTGTTAGTATTCGTGAGTCATTTACATTTTCAGGTGCACAGATAGTGTTTGTCATTGAATGATGGGTTCTCCCATGCCCCGTCACTCTTAGCTCGTTCATCAACTGCTTGTCGAAAAATTACGCTGGAACCAGATTTTCCGATTGTGTCCAAATTTTCAGGACTACATTTACAGTCCCAACCTCAAGGGTGACACTAAACTCACGGGAAACAATCAGAAAATCTGGTTCCGACGACATTTTCAGACGAGCAGCCGATAGACGGCTTCAGAGTGACGAAACAATTTAGCACCCATCAATCAATGCCGAACACAATCTGTGAACTTGGGCATGTAAAGGAATCAAGATTTTACCGACCTACAAATTGCTATCAATTTTCCCGCACATGCAAATTGTGGAGTCAAATTAAACTTTGTATTTGGGGAGTAATGTACGAGAAACAAGCGGGGCATTCTCCTACAGATATAATTAATTGCAAATATAACCGTTTAAGAATCAACATTCAACAGTTATCTCTTTATGGAAACACGATTTTGTGAACGGTAACTACTTGAAGAGTTTAGAATTATAAGCAATACTCTACCAACGCAACAAATTGTATAATTTTGTAGATAGCCATATTATAATTTAAAAGGAGAATAGCAAATATACTGGCCTATAGATAGTTGAGCAAAATCTATATACCATAGTCTCAGTTCATATCAGATAACACGCTTTTAGGCGATTTATGACATCACACAATTAAGCATAAATTAGTTTCAACATCTTGGTTACTACCAGCCAATATATGTGGATTTTGTATTAGGCTTGACGTGCGATCTACAAATGCTAAGACTAATGAAGGACGTACGAGCTTAGGTCGAATAATTTCGTTTAGTAGATGAGTAAGTTGATCGTGCGATGAAAATTTTTTTGAAACGGACATGCTCAGGAAGTAATACAAGTGACGCTATACACGTCGTGAAGACTATATACTGTTTGTTGGAGAGAGCTAATATATGTGTAATTATGTATTTGATGTCAGTGCTCGAACTGGGGCCCGTTGATTTCGGAGTTTATGACACATTTTTCAAGAATATTCTACTTAATCAATTTTGTTTTAATTCAGAAGACAGTTAAATGTGCTAATTCTGGCCATTTTGAGGAGGAATGCGATTACATCCCTGAAAGATTAAGAAATGAAAATCTGATTCAGTAACAAGACATTGAAGACTGACTAGTCTTTACTGTTGATTTGATGATTGATGAGCATTTGTGCATTGTTGCACTGCTATTTTTCGATTCAATACAGCCACCTACCACGAATGGGCAAACTAGTGCTTACTAACAACCAACGCATAATTGTAAATTTTATGATTATGAAACATACCACATAGAAAAAGGAGATTAATTAAAAGTAATTAGTTTTAAAAATCTTCTTTTTATGCACGCGTTATGTCATAAATGACCACTAATAAGTAGGAATCAGCACTAGGCTCAAAACACGATATATTTAGCTTAAATGTAACGCCAAATTACCACTCATTAATTGACCAACAAAAGGGGGGTTTTTGGTATATCACCTGGTGCTATATGGGAAAACTTGTCAATGAGAACATTGTATATTAGGTGTTGCGCACCTAGTAAAAAATAATTCGAATTGAACCAGAAGGATAAACCAAAGTCAGACATGACAGTATATCCTGTTTTATAGTATGTTATTAAAAATGATAAATAACTGGAAACTTGAGTTTTTAACTGGAACAAGATCAGTATAATTACAACTTTGCGCTTGTTTTTCTTCTCTAGTCATCACGATCATTTTAATATACAGTCAAAATCCAATGTTTAATAACTTATATTTACTTAATAATTCCAATTGTGGTGTTTCCCAGTTAGTAAACGATCATTGATTTCGCGGATGGTGATAACAAGCTCGATATAAGCTTCAATCCCATTATTTGTACATTTTCTGTGTAAATTAAGCATCGTCTGGTGTAGAAAAGGTAAATCATTCAGTAGACCGTTTTAGTCATTATTGGGAATTCTTCAACTACCGCACAGAGTTTACCAAGTTCGAGCCCTGTCTATGGAAATTTAGGCACAGTACTTGAGGTGTTATCAATAAGGATGAAACTAGTATAATGGATGATTTACCTTTTCTATATTATACGATGCTTAGTTTATACTGATTAATGTATGTATAACAGAATTGATACTTATTTCAAGCTCACAACCTTGATTTGTAGAAGTTAATAAAATTTATTTAATAAATACATTTTTACAATAACTTTGCGCTAAACAATATTAAATAAATGTAAATTTACAATATTAATTAATATAATATAATATACTAATAATAATAATATAATAATATATTAAAAAAATATTTAATAATATATAATAATAATATTTTATAATATAATATAGTAACAATATAATATAGTTAATATAATTGTTACCCGTCTGTATTCATTTATACTATATATTACCTTAAATGAAATTTGTCTTTTTAACAGTTAAATATTCGCAGATTTTAACAGGAATGTCTCAATAAAATATGAAACGCATATGTAATAATACAAAACATAAACGTATTTATTGAGATAGTGTTTAATGGCAGGTATTGATTATATGAATATCATGTTTTTCGCTATATATAAAAACGAAGCATTAGGTGGAAACTGTCTTCCATCAACTAGAACAGTTTCGTTCTTATTTGACACTCTGAATGTACGCAGCCGGGATTAAATCGGCAAGAATTTGGTTCAGTGTCATGCATTTCATTCCTTACGCTGAGGAAGCCGCACAATCAATATCACTGCTGCAGATGATATTGCGTCTGTTTAATAATAATAATCTATCGTGGTCAGATAGTTGGAACTTTCAGTCAAAACTGCTGACATCAATTGTCAATCAGAATCATAGTAACCTTAAGTGGAAACGTCGGCGAAGATAGTAGATATATTAACTTACAGGATTTGAATTTAAATAAAATTTATAAATTTTGGGGAAAAACCTACCTAGGTTTTACGGATTAAAATTGTTCGAAGTTTGTACAAGACGACCTATTAAGACGCATAACAAGAAAATATGAACACTCTGGTATTCCACCTCACTTTATTCATGTCTATCCTCACATTTCCCGTGTTTGTGGTTGAAGTGATCGCGTAAAAATACGTCGTAATTGTAGAGCCTCAAATACCATATAATCTCATTGCAGTATGTTTACGGAACCACAAAGCTCCCTCACTTATAACAGTATGCTTTTTCTGGAAATTTTTGATAACCTCATGTAGAAACGTGGTCAAATTAAACTGTTGCATGTTTTCGTGACTTTTAGTTTCTAGGATAAAATTAAAGCATTCTATGCATTATGTCAAATTTTGACATTGGTGATGGACCTGAGATAAACATCAACTATGTTTTACTTAATCAGTTGCACACCATTCAAAGACTATCATGATTCAATGTGTCGTGCGAATGGTAAAATAAAATAGAATTGTTTTTTATTTCAAGGTTGCCTATTTGATTTAAAGACGTGTTATCACCATTCTCGAAGGCGACGCTTGTTTAATACTAATTGTGTTTTACGATTAGTGATTTTTTTACAGCCCTGCGCACTTAGTACCAAGTTAGCTCATATGGGATTACGATGTTATGCCAGTGACAGAATAAACTGAAGGTAAAATCCAATTGATGCGGCCGACTTATGATGAGTTCCCAATAAAGACGAAACCAGTCTACTGTATGAATTAACTTTTCTACATTACAGAATTCTTAGTTTATACTGACATATGTAAGTAATTAATGGGTCAGTTGCTTATATTAAGATCGCACCCTTGATTATAATAATTTTTATCACCGCCCGCGCAACCAGTGTTCGTTTAATTATATAAATGTTCACTTCAATACCACTTCTCCATGTAGTTTGGTGTCTGTTCAGTTATGACGGATTTGGGATGGTTAGTTGGATCTTTGTTTCTAAATGGATACCATATAAGAGCCATCTAAAGGAAAAATAGACTAACCTAGTTACATTAGTTAGTATATAACAGAAAATTGTGTAGTGTAGTGTGCGGCAGGATGGCTCAGTGGTTAGAGCACCAGATTCAGAAGCAGACGTGCCCAGGCTTGAACCCTATTCGCGGAAAATTGTGGCCAGTACATGATGAGTTCCCAATAAAGACGAAACCGGCCTACTGTATGAATTACCTTTTCTACATTACAAAATTCATAGTTTATGCTAACATATGTATAGTAATTAATGGGTCATGTGCAACCTTGATTATAACAATGAATTAATGGTCAGAATGACGAATAGATATAAATGCTGATAAACTATTTAGTTGTTTCATTTTTTGAACATTTGTCTCGCATTCCAAATTAGATTTCTTACGCGTTTCAAATAACACCATCTGTTATGTCTTATTGTGGCCAAGATTTACTTGAGCAGAATCCGTTGGCCTACAATTATTTCTTTAATTGCCTCTAAACTCCAATTAACAAATTCGTTACCTTTTTGTTGTTGTTTCTCCACGTGAACTGCAGCGGTCGTTCTAGCAACAGTAGACTGGAAGGATCTTACATAATTTTCCAATGCCGCGTTTTGCGTACGCGGACCCTTTCACAAAGATCCGATAGATTACAATTTCCAATTTCGTTTTGTCTTCGATCGGGCTGAGTATGTATTCGTCCCAATTGAAATGCGGTTCTATCACATCTTCGTTTACTGGCAACTTTTCGAAACGGAAATCCCCGTTCCATCTCCGGCCCAATTATCACATATATACACAGCACACTTCTCACAATAGCAGATTTAAGCAAATGTGGTGAGTAAGGTCATTGTCAACTGAGCATCACGAGGATTTAATAAAAACAAGAATATACAGACCGACTATTCATATCGCACTGTTGTGATGTGATAGAACCGCGTTTCCGTTGGGACGAATTCAAACTCAGCCCGATCGACGACAAAACGAAATTTTAAATTGTGATCAATCGGATCTTTGTGAAACTATACGTGCAAAGCTACCACCCGCGTACGCAAAACGCGGCATTATAAAATATGAAGCTGGCACTCCGCAATCAAATTTCAAAAAATACTTGAGGATCCTACATAATATCAATCAAAAAATGGAGACAAGTCGCCTCTATGGTGATGTAGCAACTTGTGGCAGCTCAAAACGTGTGGAAACTACAACTCTAATAGTGTCTTAATATGCACCCGAACAGAATATTACACCATGAAAATATCTAACAATGAGCATAAATGAGACAGCTTAAACTAAATTTTCCTCTTGATATATATTGATTGTCAAATTGTTCGTTGGATGTGCTTGCCGTTGAAAAAGGCTTCCGAAACCGGAAGTTGAAATATTTGGATCAATCTGGAGGACAGTTAATGCAAGCACCTCGTTGCGCCCAACAAGGACAGGGTAATTAATCTTTTCTCTGTCGTGCAACATTTTTCTTTTAAAGCTTATTAGTTTACCCGCTTGTTTTTGGAGTAGTGCTTTGTAGCCAAATAGCATCTATTACTCATTCTGCATTTGGCATATCCTAATACTGAGGCACGTATTTTATGTGTGCATTTTGCACGTATAATGGCAGATTTTCTCAATCAGAACAAGAATTATCTAACGATTGATAAGTTATTACGAATATTGCTTAGCTGAAATAATAAGCCAAATTGTGTTCAAGTCTGGCATTCTAAACAATTTTGCAATTAGCATTTGTCAGCCTATTGAATGCACGGGATGCAAACCACACATACGATGTGTAAACTCGGGACATTCACACCTAAACACGCACACAAAATAAATAAATTAAGATTTGACAATCAGTCACTCCCTAGGTTCTACGCCTGCCTGTAGGCATTCCGAACTGAGCGACGTGTATACAGGCAGACAGACATACAGACAGACGGTTAACGAGATTGTCTGGTTAGAAGCGAGAATGTGAGCGGAAGGGTTACACATTTATACGTAAACTTTACTGTTCCGCTCCTTCGTTCTGTTAAATGACGGAAATTTTGGTTGCTAACATTTTGAGCGGCAGATGCAGTTGTTTTGCCACATCCATAATACATACAATTTGCCAAAAGCTATCACAGCCACACCTAACCCCACTAGCACTACGTCCCTACCGCCAACCCAGACAGTCCTGTAGCAAATATTTGCCAAATAAGCAGTCTAATTAATATATCATTTGACAAAGGGGTCTGCATCACGTTCGTTTTGCATAATCATCTTTATCAAAATCAGCATCGGTAGCATTATTAGCATAACTATCATCATACAATATTGACTACCGTTGAATTCTCGTCAATTTTAGTGGGGTAAGCCGATATTCTACCACCTACCTGGACATTACTTACGAACTATTTACCTTCACCCTTGTATTGCAATGATGCTGCAAATGTACCGCTCCATCTGCCTTAAAGGTATAGCAAAAATGCTTTAAATTATTTCCGATTTTTACTAATTTTATTACTTCATCTATGCCCTTTGCTTAGCCTATGCCAACTTCTTTATTTAATCCAAGTGGCATAAGATAATTCTGCATCCTTTTCCATTCGCATTTCCTTTTATGTATTTTAACATTGTAAATTGAAGTTTTTCAATGTACACAGACATTTGATAATTGTGTACCTAAATTAACCCATTTCTATAGTCTATACGAAGTAAATATTTGAAAATATTGATTTATATTTTTTTTCGATGGCAACGGACTTGTTTAGAACGATTTTATTAATAATATCGGTAATATAAAAGGCATGGTGTGTCATTATTTCTACTAATAATAATTTAAAATTTGACAATTACTCGTAGTCTAATTTGTCCATTATTTACTCAACTAAACTTTCGCAGCACTGTTAAATTGAAATGCGTTTTTTCGCAGAAACCCGAAGAATAATCAAAATTAAACCTCGAAAAGCATAGCATGCTTTAAAAATCTGTTGTTCTGTTGATCGTGTAAAGTATTTTTGACGAACAACGAGCAATTATACAAATGAATAATTGCATTTTTATTTGTTGTTGGTTTAGGTTTTGTTGTTGACGTTGGTTAAGTTTTGAATACAACCAACCTGTGGCGAAAGATTGGATCAGTTAAAGAAAAATCACGCCTGTCTCTTACTTTCTAATCACTTAATTACGACGAGAATGCCTACAAAGCTTCTGACCATTAGGCTGTAAATGTTAAATTTTTTGACGCGTAAAGGTGCTAGTATTTAGTGAAAATGATGCAGATGACAAGCACAACATGTAACATTTGTTATACTTAAGTTTGGACGGCTTTTAGGTCGATTTGTCTCTTGGTAAATTTGTTGCTTTGTGTAAGTGGGCATGAAAGGCCACCAGTGTAGAAAGTGTTGTCATAGGACGTTGCTGTTTTGGACAAATAGCTATAGTCGCTTATTATTGCACCTTAATTAGACGGATGTTTTGACAGCCCAAAACTGGGCCGACATATTCATACCTATTTTCACTTACTGATAGGCTACAAACCAGGCAACGCGTTCTTGTGAATAAAGAGTGCAAGCTTGAAATTGCAGAAAATCATGTTAATTCTTAATTCTTAATTGAAACAATAAATACCAATGACAGTCTCATGTTTCGAATTAATACAACCCGTTTGCCCACAACTGTTTGTTTACACTCCACGTTCACGAAATATATAATGTAAAATCTTAGGTTTTGAAAAACTGCGTTCGATCGACAAAAGCATAAATTTGTAACTAGTGATTAAAAGACTTGACTAACCTATATTTTGCTTAAATATCCTACTCACGAATTTAGGTACTTGACATGGAGTAATATGGTATGTTTATATTAATTTGAGTTCAGTAGCTGTTATCTCAGCCATACAAAGTTTTCAGTTGCAGAAATTGAAGATCAACTTACGCAAACTACATATTTTAAAAAATTCTGTGCAATCTTCGATAAAAATGGAATCAGTGTGGCCCTTTATACAAGTAACAAAATTACAATACTTGATTTGACAAATTAAGCTAACATAATATAAAATATAATGTAATATACTCAGTTATCAACAAATTTTAAAATGAAGTTTACTATTAAAATTAAAACTATATATATTGCTGGACTCTGTTTATCGAATTGCTTCTTCGTACGTCCGATATATGTGCTACCGCACATACATGAGAATTTGTAGACTATGAATGATTTGGAGAGAATTGGCAATTGACCTTTGGCATCCAACCTCATGATTCTCTGTGTACTAAATGTCATATTAACTTTAACACTGGGAAAGTTCTCCTTAGTTTTTCTATTCAGCCGCCGTGCAATTATTGAGGCTGGTACGTCGCCTCTAAATGGTAAGTTTAGGAAAGCCTGCTTGACGGTATCCTCTCTAGTGCGAATCTGCCGTGGACTGATGTTGACATCAATGAAAAGCTCTGGGTAGTTTTTCATTAGCAAAATTTTCCTGAGGTAGCCCAGTTCTTCCTCAATCTTGTGTTCAGAGCAGATCTTCTTGATTCTGTTTGCTAGGTTGTTTACCAAGTTTCTTTTGTGGGATTTTTGTACACTGCTGTTGTTGTGAATGTATTTTCCGGTGAAAGTGGATTTTCTATATATGGCCAGTGTCAAATCTTAATTTTCTTCTCAAGTGAGTTGGGCGTCAAGGAAGGGAAAACTGTCGTCTTTCTCTACCCCGAGAGTGAATTTGATGTCTGGATCGGCTCCATTTGCTTGTTTTAAGATTTCGGAAGTGTCTGCTGCTTCTGAGATGAACAACAAGATATCAAATACATATCTTTTGTAGAGTGCGCACTGGTCAATTATACATTTTATGCTCGTTTTTTCCAGATGATACATGTATAATCTGCCCTGAGGGGTGCGATGCAACTTCCATAGCTACACCATTGACATATATATATATATATATATATATATATATATATATATTGGTATAATTTTGATAATATAACTGTTGTCAATATAAACTAAACATGTCATCAAATAGCAAAGGCCATTCATCTTAATTGGGCACGCATCAGTATTTTACAGAAATTTCGCGACAGGCATTTGTGTCCAGGGTGTCTGGTAAAAGCGTCCCGTCACTTATGGCAATGCATACGATTTTCTGCTATTTGCTAAATATTATTATTTATGATCGATTCTTCCCGTCAGGTTGATCCTCATGTGTTATGCCTTCGAGCTAGATTTATAACTAGCAATTTCCTGCCTGTTATTATTGGACAAAATCCTCAAAACCGGGTAAAGTAAAATTTAATTGACGTAAAATGGGGAAAGTTGTTTACTTATGCATATTTGGTATTAGATCAAAATTGCATAAAACAGATAATTACACTATTAAGCCACTTTCTTAATGATTAGACAATCATCAGTATTTTCCGGAATGACTGCAGCCAAGATTTGAACCAAGGGCATTGGGTGCAGTCACTGGCTTTTATTCTCCCACGCTTCCATAGCTAAAAATTAAATAGAACTGGCCCAGTTTGGATTATATATATATATATATATATATATATATATATATATATATATATATATATATATATCTAATAATGAAATATGGAAAGAAGCTAATAGAAAATTTAAATTTTGAATATTCTGCATGAGAACTAGATTGACCGTTATAACCAAAGATAGCTAATTGAAAGATTGCATGCAATGCGGAATTATTCTTGCCTCTGAGAGGTTTGAAACAACTTTTTAATTGTTATCATTTGAAAATTTTATTTCCTACCCAAAACATGTGAAATAAAATCTTCCCAATCTACTCAAATTATATATATATATAAAGTTCGACGTAGTGTATAGTCATATACTCCTAAGCAAATGTGTCCAGATTCGTATCCCGTACCCGGCAAAATACTGGACAGTACTTAAAGTATTTCCAATAAAGGACGAACCCGGTCTACTGGTGAATTACCTTTGCTATATGATGCAACGTTCAGTTCATACTGTAAATATATATATATACTAAATGAATTTACTTTACTACCTGATGCAATGTTTAGTTTAACTTAATAGCAAATATATAACCGAAATCCTGCTATTAGACTTCAATCCAATAACTATAAAAATTAGAAAAAAATTTGACAACTGACAATTGTCAAGGCGTTGTTATATTTTTAACTGCGGAATATTTTTCGCATTTATAATAGTGAATGCGCTGCTCTATTTTGCATTCTAGATTAAACATTCTCGTGAGAGCCGCATATTTCCATATATATTCAATGGTGGTTTGGTCCTCGATAGTCAGTTTGCCGTCGTACTCTGATGATGAATATATAATAATGAAATAAATTTTCTTCATGTAGCAAACACCGAATATGCTAAACTTATAGAGCCAGTTACTCAGATTCGACCAAGATTTCAATTTGAAATGGATAAGTAACTAGTTTAAAAACCGAAATTTTTCTACGAAAGTAAGCGAATAGCAAATTAATTAAATGATGGTTTAAATACATAGTTAGTTCCTAATTATGTATAGAGGTTCTTATGATCACATAAGACATTTTGGTAGGCTATGAAACCAGTCCATCAGAAATACTTAATTATTATAATTACTAGGTAATATCTCTTTTAGCGTCTGTCATCTGAAAGATATCATAAAGTAAATTACATGACTACACTGTAACCAGACGTTTGTGTGTACAGGTTGCACAAACTAAAATTGTTTTAAAATTATAGTTTGTTCTAATTGTCCCTTGATGTCAAATTAGGATTACTGTTAATGAAATTAATATTATTTTTTAAATATTAATATTATTATCTGCATTAATATCAGTACTACTATCACTACTAATACATTTAATCCTAAAAAAAATTATTGTAATATTAATAATAATATTAAATTTATAATATTCATAATAATTATTATTATTATAAAAATAACAATTGTAGTAAATATTGTTTTTATTAGTATTGGTAGAACCGAAAATTCACATCATAAATCAATCAGACACTTCTAGACAGTTTCATATGTAGAAAAATTAAAAAATTATTAAATATTAGTATATTTTTACTTATGGAGTTGAATTTTATTATAATTGAATAATTACAAGTGAAATTATAGGAGATAATAAAAGAAATTATATCGTCAAAACGATCATTTTGTTTCGAATATAATAATCACGCAATTTTTCTGTTTATTTCTAGTTGTTATATATGCTTATTTGCTGCTAAATGTTTCGATTATATTTATAAAAAGGAGCATGTAGATAGCAGAAATGCCTCCAACATACAGAATTCTAATTTAAAAAAATTTTATACGAACACCCTTACCTCTATCGCAGGGCACATGAACTAAATGTAAAATTTAAAAACGCGATACTGTATTCGATGATCAAGACCCATAAAATCCAACCGGAACAAGTCAAACAGCCCTGTCTGTCTGTAAATCGTCACCATCAACAATAAGTTGGATTTTAAGTCGCATGGCCAAAGAATTTGTATAAATTTGACAGTACTACCGTTTTAATTCACATTCGTATACAATATTGTAGTGCCAACTGTCTCAAATTTCTTGACCAATAACACGGTGAGTTTGGTCGATACCATCATCTCATACTGATGAATCGTCAGTAAGGACGAAACACATGTGTATATGAGAAAAAAACACTTGCATGTGCGGACTATAACATGTTCCTCCTCCTCTAGTTAAACTAATTTGTAATTAGGTACGCAATACATTATGCACAAATCGAAAAATTAAGCTGAACTGGAAGACCTACCTGATCTGCGTTTGACTAAAACAGGCCAATTCCAATATATATATATATATATATATATGTATATATATATATATATATATATATATCCATAGCTGTTATGTTTATCCAACGAAGTGAAACTAGTTTGGCTGAATATGAATTTACTAGCTACATGCGCGAGACCATTCGTGTTATATTCAACATATGAAATGAAGTAATTGAGGTCGCCCTCTCATTTTCGACTTGAGGGAGCCCAATATATCAGATAAACTAATGAAAACTTTAACCATTGTAAGTGAATAAATAAGAAATCGGAACGAGCGTGCGTGACGTGCGCATATTTAATGATATGACAACAACATTTATTATTAAAAATGCTTGCCAATACATGATGAGTTCCCAATAAGGACGAAACCGGTCTACTGGATGAATTGCCTTTTCTAAACTATAAAATTCTTAGTTTATACTGAAAAATGTAAGTACTTAATGGGTCAGGTGCTTATATCAAGATCGCAACCTTGATTGTAATAATTGTTATCACCGCCCGCGCAACCAATGTTCGTTTAATTATATAAATGTTCATTTCAATACCACTTCCCCATGTAATGTGGTGTCTGTTCAGTAATGACAGATTGGGCATGGTTAGTTGGAACTTTGGGTCTAAATGGATGCCGTATGAGCTCCACCTAAAGGAAAAATTGACTAACCAAGTTACATTAGTTAGTATATAACTGAAAATTGTGTGTAGTGTAGTGTGCGGCAGGATAGCTCAGTGGTTAGAGCACCAGATTCCGAAGCAGACGTGCCCAGGTTCGTATCCTGTCCGCGGCAAATTCTGGCCAGTACTTGATGAGTTCCCAATAAGGACGAAACCGGTCTACTGGATGAATTGCCTTTTCTACACTATAAAATTCTAAGTTTATACTGACAAATGTATGTCCTTAATGGGTAAGGTGCTTATATCAGGATCGCAACCTTTATTGTAATAATTGTTATCACCGCCCGCGTAACCACTGCTCGTTTAATGATATAAATGTTCATTTCAATACCACTTCCACATGTAGTGTGGTGTCTGTTCTGTAATGAAAGATTTGGATTGGTTAGTTGAAACTTTGGGTCTAAATGGATGCCGTATGAGCTCCACCTAAAGTAAAAATAGACTAACCAAGATACATTAGTTAGTATATAACTGAAAATTGTGTGTGATGTAATGTACGGTTGAGTGGCTCAGTGGTTAGAGCACCAGATTCCGAAGCAGACATGCCCAGGTTCGAGCAAATTCGGGCCAGTACATGATGAGTTCCCAATAAGGACGAAACCGGTCTACTGGATGAATTTCCTGTTCTACACTATACAATCCTTAGTTTATACTGACTTATGTAAGTAATTAATGGGTCAGGTTATTATATCAATATCGTAACCTTTAATTAAATACTAAAAAAATAAAGAATCTACAAACCGAATTTATAACTGAATAGTTTTAATGGCTAAATTTAAACCCGAGCAAATTAGTAACGAAATCAGAGTTATTGAAAAACAATTTAGAATTTATAAAACACAGTTTCAAAGCAAATTTGAAAATAGATGAAATGAGAGAAGTAGCAGTAAAATTTGGAAGATTACCACAGAAGATGTCTAGGTGGTAAATTCAATAAAGCCGATTAATCAATAATTCTTTAAATCAAGTTTGCGAGCTTGAAGTAAACACCAATCACATTGTATTCAACCGGTCGTTGAACAACGTAACAAAACTATCGCCAGCCGCAACGCACTGACGCGTTTCGATCTTCCATGATCATCATCAGAGTACGACGGCAAACTGACTATCGAGGATAAAACCGCAAGCTCGCAAACTTGATCTAAAGAATTGTTACCACCACCCGCGCAATCAATTATTGTGAAATTGTATTGCCTATATATGTATATGTGGCGAAAGCTGCAAACAGTTAATGTTCGTGACTGCATAGAAATTGTGCAGCCGACATTTCCAGTCAAGTTCAATGTATGCGAGACTGCTAGAGGTGAGAGCCGCATATCTAAATTTGATGGCCAGTACGTGATGAGTTTCCAATAAGGAAGAAACCGGTCTACTGGATGAATTGCCTTTTCTA
This sequence comes from Eudiplozoon nipponicum, assembly GCA_029291075.1. Classification (NCBI taxonomy): domain Eukaryota; kingdom Metazoa; phylum Platyhelminthes; class Monogenea; order Mazocraeidea; family Diplozoidae; genus Eudiplozoon; species Eudiplozoon nipponicum. The sequence continues at coordinate 37,728 of JAQBSW010004108.1, forward strand.
CACCATAAAATTCTTAGTTTTACTTAGGTGGATGAGCATAACAGAAATGGATATATATATACACACACACACACATGTGGCACGCAACCATCTAGTGAATGGTCAGACTGAAGTATAAATGATATGACTGGAGAAAATAACTCAATTGCTCCATTAGTTTGCTTTTTTTCAACTTGCGATGATGATTATACTGAAGAACGTGGCCGCCAGTGGCCGTCGCAATTTATAGTTAGTTAAAACGCAGATGAGGTAACTTTTATAAATCCAGTTTCGCAATTTTTTCATTCTTTTAATCTGTAAGGATTTTGAAGTAGAATCAGCTTAACAAATACGATCACAATCATCATCAATATCGTCCAAAACTTCACACAAAGTAGAGTGAATATTAACAAAATTGACAAATGCTACGTAGTAGACAGGATCAAAGTTTGATGCAACTACGCAACAATTTTCATAAATAGAGAAGATATTTGGAAAAATAATATGTGCTCATAGAGTATGCAGAAGTTTTTTTATACCACAATTTTGACAATAAAAGAATTTCCAGGACTTGGGCGTTGCAGTGAAATTTTTTAATGCGCTTTCTTTAAATTTTAAAGCAGTGTTCATTATTGTGATCTGTTTTTGAGAAAAATATACATATCATCAACATAACGTATGTATTGTGCAATTTTACTTATTTCACCCTTTATAAGTGTATTCTCAAGTTGGCCTAGGAAATTATCAGCTAAAACACGAAATAAGAGACGAATTATCGCTAAACCTTCAATCTGCTTATGGATATTTCCGCTAAAAGGAAAGTGTACAAATTTCATGCATAGGACGATAGACTTGCATAGAATAGGACCTGGGACCAGATATTGAAATATATTTTGATTTATTGCTTGAAAACATAATGTCAGTATTTTCTTCAATTAGAATATTTGTAAACAAAAACGTCACGACAAACGACGCATAAATAATTTTAATTTTAACATCTATATCATGAAATCTGTAAACAAGTTCAAAGAAATAGTTGCCTATTTCATTGTGACTTCAAGCACGCAAAATTGAATTAAAGACTTCTTACCAATAAAGTATTGTTTAGTTCTATTGTCTATATAATTGTCTCTATATATTGTTCGTGACTGCATGGAAATTGTTCAGCCGACATTTCCAGTCACTTACAATGTATGCCAAACTACCAGAGGTTAGAACCGCATATCTATATTTGCTTTTCAGCTATATGCTATGCTGTTTGGTCCTCGATAGTCAGTTTGCCGTCGTATTCTGATGGTGATCATGGAAGGTTGAAACGAATCAGTGCGTTGCGAATGGCGGTAGTTTTGTTATGTTGTTTGAGAACTGCTTAAATACAATGAGATTGGTGCTTACATCAAGCACGCAAACTTGAATTAAAGAATTGTTACCACAACCTGCGCAATCGATTAATGTTTAATTGTATTGTCTATATAATTGTGTGGCGGAAGTTACAAACAACTAATGTTCGTTAAATACAGTTTGCTGCGAAGACCTAATATACATGCAAGTATGCATTATTTGTTGCAAACCTAGTAAAAACTTAGTTCAGTTGTGACCAGAAGGATAAACGAAAGACAGCATGAACAGAAAGTATAATCTCATTCAAATTCGTTTCGTGCTTACTGGCGACTCATCAGTAGGAGCCGTTATTACGCCATTTAAGCACTATATATTTGGGTGAAGTATATGGGATAATAGGATGGTACAATCTCCTTGACAAATGTGTATACCTGCAATAGTGAAGCTAACATCATATAGTCTACGAGAATGCGACTTCAATGCTAACTCACACAATATAATATATATACGGAGTCTGTAAGGGATACTACCACTATGGCTATTGTGTCAGTAACTGATACCAACATTATAGTACCGAAAAGGTACATGGTATTAACATGATGGATATCAATGTATGTTATAGTTCACTGAAATTGAGAATTAAACCATACACTCTGGCCTTGATCGATATCAGTTATCACATTACGCGGAAAAGACGAAATCAATCAATTCAATATATAATAGTTAAATACTGTTTTTTGTGAAGAGCTAATATATATGCAAGTATGTATTAGTTGTTGCGAAACTAGTAATAAATTATTTCACTTGTGACAACAAGGATTAACCAAAGACAGCATGAATAGAAAGTATGATCTCATTAACAGCCGTTGCGTCGTTAACGGGTGTAATACGGGCTCCTACTAACTAACTAACTAACTAACTAACTAACTAACTAACTAACTAACTAACTAACTAACTAACTAACTAACTAACTAACTAACTAACTAACTAACTAACTAACTAACTAACTAACTAACTAACTAACTAACTAACTAACTAACTAACTAACTAACTAACTAACTAACTAACTAACTAACTAACTAACTAACTAACTAACTAACTAACTAACTAACTAACTAACTAACTAACTAACTAACTAACTAACTAACTAACTAACTAACTAACTAACTAACTAACTAACTAACTAACTAACTAACTAACTAACTAACTAACTAACTAACTAACTAACTAACTAACTAACTAACTAACTAACTAACTAACTAACTAACTAACTAACTAACTAACTAACTAACTAACTAACTAACTAACTAACTAACTAACTAACTAACTAACTAACTAACTAACTAACTAACTAACTAACTAACTAACTAACTAACTAACTAACTAACTAACTAACTAACTAACTAACTAACTAACTAACTAACTAACTAACTAACTAACTAACTAACTAACTAACTAACTAACTAACTAACTAACTAACTAACTAACTAACTAACTAACTAACTAACTAACTAACTAACTAACTAACTAACTAACTAACTAACTAACTAACTAACTAACTAACTAACTAACTAACTAACTAACTAACTAACTAACTAACTAACTAACTAACTAACTAACTAACTAACTAACTAACCTAACTAACTAACTAACTAACTAACTAACTAACTAACTAACTAACTAACTAACTAACTAACTAACTAACTAACTAACTAACTAACTAACTAACTAACTAACTAACTAACTAACTAACTAACTAACTAACTAACTAACTAACTAACTAACTAACTAACTAACTAACTAACTAACTAACTAACTAACTAACTAACTAACTAACTAACTAACTAACTAACTAACTAACTAACTAACTAACTAACTAACTAACTAACTAACTAACTAACTAACTAACTAACTAACTAACTAACTAACTAACTAACTAACTAACTAACTAACTAACTAACTAACTAACTAACTAACTAACTAACTAACTAACTAACTAACTAACTAACTAACTAACTAACTAACTAACTAACTAACTAACTAACTAACTAACTAACTAACTAACTAACTAACTAACTAACTAACTAACTAACTAACTAACTAACTAACTAACTAACTAACTAACTAACTAACTAACTAACTAACTAACTAACTAACTAACTAACTAACTAACTAACTAACTAACTAACTAACTAACTAACTAACTAACTAACTAACTAACTAACTAACTAACTAACTAACTAACTAACTAACTAACTAACTAACTAACTAACTAACTAACTAACTAACTAACTAACTAACTAACTAACTAACTAACTAACTAACTAACTAACTAACTAACTAACTAACTAACTAACTAACTAACTAACTAACTAACTAACTAACTAACTAACTAACTAACTAACTAACTAACTAACTAACTAACTAACTAACTAACTAACTAACTAACTAACTAACTAACTAACTAACTAACTAACTAATTAACTAACTAACTAACTAACTAACTAACTAACTAACTAACTAACTAACTAACTAACTAACTAACTAACTAACTAAATAACTAACTATATAACTAACTGACTGACTAACTAGTTAATTATGTTACTTTCCAACTTTTTAACTAAAATGCTAAAATATATATGTACACATATGCACATTTGACTGTTAAACTTAATTTATATATTGCTATGTTAGGATGATACTCACAAATCAAGTTTTATACTTAACACGCAAACTTATTTGGTCAGCGGCTTTGGAAAAAAATAAATCGCAATCTTCTGTATTCAGGAGCCAGTTTAAGCTTGACCTAAAACTATAGTATCTAATTACTGACTTTTTCTTTTCCTGGCATCAGTTTAGTGATTCACTAACGACGCATGCAAATGAAAATACATTCTAACACCTTTCCAATACACCTGTAATGCATTTCCCATTTGTTGATGTGGTTAAATTTGTGTAAATTGTCCTAACAATACCTGCTTCATGTGAACGAAGCCAAATTTTACTAACTGAATTTGCAATGTGTGTTAATAAAACGATCACGTCTTTTTTATTCGTGCGTCGATGAGTTTCAAAGATACTAAATGTAGCCATAATGATGATGACGATGATATTGACACACATAATATTAATGATGGTGCGCACACACCATCAAATTCATCGTTGGCTACAAAATAGCATGCCCGTTATATGAAAACCAGTAGAGAAATGGCATTTTTTATATCCTGCGTTGAAGCAGTTTCAAGCAATCGATGGAAAAGATTGTATAAAGCTCCAGAGTTTAAATTAAATTTGGTTGTAAAAAATTCCGAAAACTATGGTTGTTGAGTCAGTACCCGATACCAACACTTTAATGGCCGAATATGTAAATGGTACTAATACTATAATTACCAGGTCGGTACATGGTATCAACGCAGTGGATTTAAAATTATGCGAAATTTCAACAAAATTGAGAATTACAGCTACAACTTAACACCAGGTACTCCAGCGAATCCATTCACTCTGGCCATGATCCATATCAATTATCACTTTTCGCGGTAATCATGACATCATTCAATTGAATACATAACAGTTACGTACTTTCTGTTGCGAAGATCTAATACATCTGCAATTGTAGATATATATATATATATATATATATATATATATATATATATATATATATATATATATATATTTGATTGTTCACTTGTATTACCTATATTTATGCAGTCAAATCAACAAAAATATTAATGTACGTGACTCCATAGAAATTATAAAGTCGATATTTACAGTCAAGTACAATGTATGTGAGGTTACCAGAGGTTAGAGTCGCATATCTAATTTTTCATTCCATATATATACATTGCGGATGGATCGTCAGTTTGCCGTCGTACTGTGATGATGATCATGGAAAGTTGAAACGCGTCAGTACGTGTGACAAACGGTAGTTTTGTTATGCTATTCGGCGACTGTGTAAATACCATGGGCTTTTTGTTTATTTCAAGCTCGCAAGCTTGTTTTAAATACTTGAGCGGAACATTAAATTATACTTTCTGTTATTTTTCACTGGTATATCATTTTTGCCCTCTTTGGACTAATTTGTTACAATATACGAAATACCAAATACATTATTGAAAAGCTAATGAACGTTTGTTTGAAATAAATTTTATTGCATAGACATTAAGCTTTCCTTATGAAATCAATTAATGCGAGTTTAAATTTAAAAATCGGAATAAATACGTCTACTTGATGGAGTAATGGTGATTTTTTTAGGTAGCGCACGCGGTATGCATACGTAGAAATCATTAAATTTTGGCATACGGTCTAATGCAAAATATCAAATAACACAAGTATTATTTTAACATCGAACAGGAAACTTAAGTCCAAAATAAATTAAAAAGACGGAAATAGCATTGCGTGTGTTCGCATGGCAAAAAACAATAAATATTGTGTATCAGGTACTTTCTTAACCAGAGGAATTTTTAAAATTTATTTTTAGTTTTGTTTCCACAGCCTTGAGATTGTGGCATGGAACTTTTGCCAAACTGAAATCAGATTTTAATAGCGATTGCAGTAGACGAGTTCCTGAGATTTAGTTTGCAGATCAGCTCCTGTTTTGAGAATAAGTGTCGAGGGCTTTCAGTTTTTGTGCTCCAACAAACAAATAATGAGAAGGCCTGTTTTATACGGGTTCATATAAATTTGGGGTAAGAACGTCCTATATCCTGAATGCCAATGAAGGCGGCGAGTGGAATTCAGTAATGGTAGATTAAAGTAAGGAAGAAATTATTGCCCATAAAACGCGCATATGATAAAAACCTCGATCAAAAGGCAAGTAAAATTATATTACGATAAAATAATCATAAATATAACTATGTTTAAAACATTTTATTAAATCCAGAATGTGAGCTTAAAGTAAACATCAATCCCATAGTATTTAACCAGTCGTCGATCCACATAGCAAAACTAGCGCCAGTCTCACGCACTGACATGTTTCGACTTTTCATGATTATCATCAGAGTACAACGGCAAACTGACTAGCGAGGATCAAATCGCATTGAATATATATGAAAATCAAAATTAGATATGCGGCTCTCACCCCTAGTAGTCTTGCATACATTGTACTCGACAGAAAATATCCGCTACACGGTTTCTATGCATTCAGAACATTAACTGTTTGCAGCTTTCGGTACACACACACACACACACACACACACACATATATATATATATATATATATATATATATATATATACTGTATATATAGGCTATCAATTAAACAATAATTGATCGCGCGGGTGGTGGTAACAATACTTTAAATCAAGTTTGCGAGCTTGAAGTAAACACCAATCCCATTGTATTTAACCAGTCGTCGAACAACATAACAAAACTACCGCCAGCTGTAACGCATTCACGCGTTTCGACCTTCCATGATCATCATCAGAGTACGACGGCAAACTGTCTAGCGAGGATCAAACCGCATTTAATATACATATGAATCAAAGCTAGATATGCAGCTCTCACATCTAGCAGTCTCGCATACATTGAACTTGACTGTAAATCTCGGCTGCACAATTTCTATGCAGTCATGAACATTAACTGTTTGCAGCTTTCGCAACATATACATATATAGGCCATACAATTTAACAAAAATTGCTTGTGCGGGTGGTGGCAACAATTCTTTTAATCTAGCTTGCGAGCTTGAAGTAAACACCAATCCCATTGTATTTAACCAATCGTCGAACAACACAGCAGAACCACCGCTAATCGAACGCACTGACGCGTTTCGACCTTCAGTGATCATCATCAGAGTTTAAACTTATCGTACGGTAGTGACAATAGAAGGACGTTGGTCTATAATTATTGCTTTTTATTAGAAAATTTTCTGAACTATAAATAGCCAGCAAAATATATTCTATTCTAATTCAATTATCAATATAGAACGAAATAAGAAAAAGTGTGATATTTGTCTCCAGAAATGGCAAATCGTACATTCACACTATGTAGATGACATGTGAAATGATTTTATTAGTTAATGTGTTGCCACTCAGCTTCCAATTTAATATGTCGCTTGAGATAGAAACATGGTTGTGCGGACCTAACAGTTATGCATATGTGTATTAGAATGTTGGGCATAGTGATAGCTCTGTTCATTAAGAACCAAGGGGATATGAAAATTTTTAATCTCGTATCTGCAAGCATATTTTAATTAAAAGCAGATAATAAGTTGAATCCGACAGTTCGTCATAAACGCGACATCTATTTCGTCGTCATCATCATCATCATCATCATCATCATCATCATCATCATCATCATCATCATCATCATCATCATCATCATCATCATCATCATCATCATCATCATCAAAATCATCATCATCACCATCATCATCATCATCATCATCATCATCGTCATCATAATCATCATCATCATCATCATCATCATCATCCTCATCCTCATCATCATCATCATCATCATCATCATCATAGTGCACAGCAGTACAAACTCCATTACTTACTAATGTCTCACTACCATATAACCGTAGGAAGAGTAACAAAAAAGCAAAAAAAATTTATTTGTAACGACAAAATTACTAATTTAGACACACAAAATAAAAGTGAGATTTATGAGAGAAAGAGAGAGTTATTATGAGTGTATTTATCTAGGTAACATGAAGAAGTGAGGTAAATTAAAACTCTATATAAAAAAATTAGAGCCAAGTCATCAATAAGGCAAGGCAAGTTCGGCAATACAGCTTCCTTGCTGTTTTCGCTGTAAAACGTCATAAACCCAATCAAACCTCGCAGCTAACTCTGCTCAACTTAGTTAATCCTCACGTCAAATGACGAGATATTAAGTGGATTCGAGGCGTGGTGGCGTTTAATACCGGAAGCACGAAGCTGATGAGTGCATGAGATCAAAACTATTCTTCATGCTGATTTTAGCCTATCATTCTGGTCTAATTTGACCTAAATTGTTGCCTGGTACAGCATACCTGATACATAACTGCGTACAAGTTAGTCTTCTACAACAGTGAATGTGTGTAATTAATGTACTTTGCAACGCACTATGTTATGATTACCGAGTAAATGTGATATCTGATGTTGACCAAGGCCAGTGTTCCAGGTTTTGCTAGCGTAGCTCATGTCCATAATGGCTTTTACTAACGATTTTTGTTCAATTTTGCCGATTTCCAAAATCGTAGTGTTGGCACATATTGTAAATGTTGAGTTGGCCTTGAATTCGCGTTGCTAAAGGCGTTATGTGAAGCTGATTGTGCTACTGCTTTGATACACTTACATAAGGAAAATGGTACCATTCTATTGTCTCACTTTTCTAGACACAATATAAAGTCGATGTGTGTCATAGTGCCATTAATATCAAAACGATTGTTAACGCGAGATCACGCCTTTTGTTCATGCTTATTAAGACATATCCTAGGATCCCGATTTTGACAAATCTATTACTAAGCATTCAATAAATTATGCATAATGCCATTTATTTTAGTCTTCTGCAAACAAAATAAAAAATAATTTAGGAAATAAAATAAATGCAAATAGATCTGTCTTGAATGGGGATTCTACATTTGCCAAAAGTGGTTTTTTTCCTGTGCGTATGATGTCAACCATGAAGATTGGACTGGAAATAAAGTCCAGAAAATTCGGAAAAATATGTCGGAATATCGGGTTCCGATGTTATTTTCAGATAAGCAGATGATGGAAAGCTCCAAAAGGACGGGACAAGTGAGAACCCATCAATTATGGCCAAAAATCAGTGCACCTGGAAATGTAAAGGATTCACGATTTTACCGACCTACGATTGTTATCAATTGTCGCGCACAAGAAAATGGCGGCGAAATTCAAAACCAGAAGGATAGCATCGCGTATTTCAAATCAACATTTAATAAAAATAAAAAGCAAAAACCTTTTTGTATCTGTAGTAGCGTTGTAGAACATTGACAGGAATCAATGGATACAAATTGGACTCCAGTTTTGACTGGAATTGCGGCAATAAAACTGCAAGCATTCCCTCACGGGTCAGTCAGGAATTAACAAAAACATTAGTAAATGGCCTGTGTGTTTGATGGCGAGCATAAAGGCTGCAGTCTAAAGCACCTGCATAGTCATTCGTCCAGTTCAGAAGATTCCCTAATACAATATATTGTGTCCGGCAAATAATGAAAGCAATTAGACGAACATTTGTTGCGCGAACGGGGGTAACAATTATTTACTGCAATGTTGCTAGCTTCATGTAGACAACAATTGCATTATAATCTTACATTAGTCAGTATAAACTGAGTATTGGATATTGTCCAAAAGGCAATTCATTCAGTAGAGTGGTTTCGTCCTCATAATAAATCAATCACGTTCTGTCCAGAATTGTCCGCCGTTAGGGTTCGAACTTGGACATGTCTGCTTTGGAAACTGTTGCTCTAACGGCCGAACCACTCTGATGCACGCTTGATACAATTGTCAGTTGTATCCTTACTATTGCTTCTTGGTTAACATTTATTTTGGGTGGAGCCTATATAGCATCTCTTTAGGCCTAAATTTTAGACTAAAACCCTACTAACGCTACAAGTTATATAGAAATGAACATATATATTATTAAAGGAACATTGCTTGGGCAAGCGATAATAATAAGGAAAACTATTAGCAGAATATACTAGAACATTCTAAATGGTTTTAGATAACAAGAATTATATATATATATATATATATATATATATGTATATATATATATGTATATATATATATATATATATATATATATATATATATATATATATATATATTTTTGGAGGGGCTAGCGAGTCTTATAGTAATGCGGGTGATAAGAAAGAAAACCGCTCACCGATTAACAGAATTGACATTTCTATACCTTCATGTATTTTCACAATTATAGATCAGTGTATTCTAAGAAGGTATGTTCATGAAATTCTCATATAGCATTTTTATTGCTTATCATAGATATTCTGTCTTTGAAATAATGAACGAATTTTAAAGCCTCATAAAAAATGCGATTTTTTAAACGTATTTCATTTATATTAATAATTAAGCCGTTTGATAGAAGCAAGTAATTATTTACATAATAGTTACCTTGCCTTTTGTGGACCTATCTCACGCGATTTATGATATTAGTTTTTAGTTAGCTTAAGTTAATATATTCTGTCTCTGTGCAAATAGTAATAAAACTAGCAGTAGATTAATCTTTTCATCCATTTAAAAGTATCTATCACTTTAATAAGTTTAAATGACATGTAGAAATTTGTTCAAAACTATCCAAATTTATTAAAATTGAACAAGGCTAGGAATCACAATCACTGTAAATATGAAAAGAATATTATTATTTTTTAACAAACATGCATTACGCATAATTTATCCATGTAGGAAAAAATGATTAGATAACCTAAGAAAAATGAACGAAGATCATTATTTTGGTTAAGATGTTTCTCCTATGAAACAAAATGTAATCATTTTAGACAATACAAAAAACAATAATTGTTTGCGCAGGTAGTGGTAAAAATACCTTAATTCAAGTCTGCAGGCTTGAAGTAAACACCAATACCATTATATGTAACCAGTCGTCGAACAACATAACAAAACTACCGCCATGTCGCAACGCACTGACGCGTTTCGACCTTCCATGATCAGCATCAGAGTACGACGGCAAACTGACTAGCGAGGATCAAACCGCATTGCATATATATGGAAGGCAAAACTAGATATGCGGTTCTCACTTCTAGTAGTCTTGCATACATTGAACGTGACTGGAAATGTCGGCTGCAAAATTTCTGTAGAGTCACGAAAATAAGCTGTTTGTAGCTTTCGCCACATATACATATATAGACAATACAATTAAGCAATAAATGATTGCATGGGTGGTGGTAACAATTTTTTAAATCAAGTTTGCTAGATTGAAGTAAACACCAAGCCCATTGTATTTTTAACCAGTTGTCGAACATAACAAAACAACCGCCAGTCGCAACGCACTGACGCGTTTCGAACTTCCACGATCATCATCATCGGAGTAAGACGGCAAACTGACTAGCGAGGATAAAATCGCATTGTGTATATATATATGGAAAGCAAAATTAAAATTGACTTAAAGTATTGTTACCACCACCCGCGCAATCAATTATTGTTCAATTTTATTGTCTGTATATGTGTGTGGCGAAAGCTACAAACAGCTAATGTTCGTGACTACATAGAAATTGAGCAGCCGAAATTTCCAGTCACGTACAATTTATGCAAGACTACTACAGGTGACAACCGCATATCTAATTTTGCTGTCCATATAAATGCAATGCGGTTTGATCCTCGTAGTCAGTTTGACGTCGTACTCTGATGATGATCATGGAAGGTCGAAACGCGTCAGTGCGTTGCGACTGGCGGTAGTTTTTTTTCTTCGACAACTGGTTAAATACAATGGGATTGGTGTTTACTTCAAGCACGCAAACTTGATTTAAAGAATTGTTACCACCACACGTGCAATCAATTATTGTTTAACTATATTGTCCATATATATGTGTGTGGCGAAAGCTACAAACAGCTAATGTTCGTGACTGCATAGAAATTGTGCAGCCGAAATTTCCAGTCAAGTACAATTTATGCAAGACTACTAGAGATGAAAACCGCATATCTAATTTTGCTGTCCATATAAATGCAATTCGATTTGATCCTTGTAGTCAGTTTGACGTCGTACTCTGATGATGATCATGGAAGGTCGAAACGCGTCAGTGCGTTGCGACTGGCGGTAGTTTTGTTCCTCGACAACTGGTTAAATACAATGGGATTGGTGTTTACTTCAAGCTCGCAAACTTGATTTATAGAACGATGCAAACATATTTGGTCAAATCAATTACTATCTACCGAAATTGTGGAAAATGCTAAAATCATGCATATGTCAGCAGCATGAAAATGTTTGTCAAAAATTTATTTCAATTATTAAACTACTTTTAAAACGGGAATACAAAGCAAAGCTTACAAATAAAATAAAAGGCCAAGATTTCCAAAAAACGTGTGGAACTTGAATTGTAAATGAAGAGTAATCGATAAGTAGATGGAGGGAAATAAGGAAAAAGTAAAAGTAAAATCAAAAGTGTGTTAAGTTCACTGATAGAAGATTTAAATGCATAGCCATCAATTAACATTTACAAATTCATATATCTGTATGGATATAGATAAATAGATAGAAAGAGATTAAGGAATTGACATATAAAATATCAAGATATATATATATATATATATATATATATATATATATATATATATACGTCGAGAGAAAGTATGAAAAAAGAGTGACATGTTTCTAGGAGGTCGAAAAATGAGGTTGAATACATATAAAACATAAAAAATCGCTCAACAATAAAATTTTAAATTTGGTTTAGGTACATAGATGATGTAATTTATACAAGCAGAAAAGTGACTACGTATATTATTTTAATAATAATAATTCGTAGACAAAAAAATTTACACATATATATATCGATTGACAGAGTTATTGCGCGACAGATGGATATATAAATTTTGTTTAGTTTGTTATTTGGATTACTTGACAGATTTCTGGATGGGCATAATCGGATTCGAGAGAAACTCTAAATATAAAGTGACAGGACTACTGATTTAAAAATGTAGTTAATCAAGATATCATGTTACCAATAAGCTTTGTAAATAACTTTTGCAAATAAATTTTACAAAGTCGTTAGATCTCGCTAAATATTTAACATTAAATTTGACCTGGAATGTTCGCTTTCTAAATAATCGTGTCATTTCATTTTTTCATAAATCTCTTCATTTACTTATTGGATTTAGAATTAGCACGACTTGTATTCATGTCGTAAATATATTGACAAGTTAAACGAATGTTGGTTGTGCGGGCAGTGTAAACAATTTTCTGAATCAAGGATGTGATCTTGATGTAATCATCTGTCCCATTATTTGCATACATTTGTCAGTAGAAATCCCGAATTTTAATATATGAAATAGGAAATTATTGAATTAGACCGGTTTCGTCCTTAATCGGAACATTTATTCTTGGGTCAAAACCTGTTTCCTTCTTACATTTCACCAGCCAGGCACGCGTCGCTTATTTTTTTGAGGCACAATGTTTCTGTAGTTAGAGCAACAGACTCCGAAGCAGACAGGTCCAGGTACAAGCCCTGACCGCGGCAAATTCTGCCCAGTAGGCGATGAGTTCCCAAAATGGACGAAACCGGTCTATTGGATGAATTTCCTTTTCCACATTATACAATGCTTGTTTTATATACCAAAGATGTATGTACAGGTGATTATGACATGTTTATAACATTGATTTCGAAAATATTGTACCGTTGACTATTTCTGAGCTATTTATCATAACTTTCTTTACTAATAATTGTCAGTTACCGGTTTCCCATTTCATTGGAAAATTTTTGGACATTATTTCCAGAATCTTTCTTCAGTCCAAAGCTCAGCACTCAATATAATTGCTAACTATTAAATCAAGTGTGAAATTTCATTCACAGTTATACTTATGGATAATTTAAATTTCATTAGCTGGCCACACGTTTCTTATATATATATATATATATATATATATATATATATATATATATATATATATATATATGAGACAGAGTGAGAGGCAGAGTGGTACAGTAGTTAGAGCAAATGTCTCGAAAGCAAACGTGTTCAGATGTGATTCCTGGCCGCGGGCGAATTCTGGGCAGTACTAAAACAGTTACCAAAAAGGGGAAAATCGGTGTACAGGATGAACTGATTTGTCTACATTGTATAATGCTTAGTTTATACTGACAAATGTGTGTATATAAATGGACTGGTGCCTATATTAAGATCTTAATCTTAATTCAAATAAACAAACAATGATAGATGCCATAAGTAAAAGTAGTTAAAATATGAATGAATATATAAGTACCGTAGTGTTTTGCTAATCCTGAATTTCAAATTAAGCATAAATAATAAATGAATAGAATCGATATACAATATAATGGCTGTACTAAGGCAGTCTCTTATCCTGGACAGCAAACTTCCTAACCAAAATTTAAAAACTGATCCTTCATATAAATTCATAGCGTGTGAAATCTAATTCAAATGATTGTAGTCTCGTGAATGAAGGTGGAACCTTGCGACTAATGTAAGAACTGGAGGACACAAAACTACTTGAAATGATGTGTTAGTTACAAGATTTGATCTCGCGCGTCGTTCTGTGGAGACTTGGCGCACGATTAAGCCAAAAGATTGTAATCTCATAGCGATATGCATAAATCGCAGTATGACGTGATTGATTGGTGAATTTGTCGAAGATATCATTGATGAAACAGCGGTCGAAACAGTTCTGGGATCTATTTGGAGAACATCAATAACTATTGGTTGGGAGCGACGATTGCATGAATCGGAAAATGAAACCAGATCGGGCAAAAGATTACGACTGTTGCCTTAAAATATGTTATTAGTTGTTAATAAATCATTTACAGTACAAACTATCAAAATATTATACTTCATTTATTGATGTCATTGATATGTTACCTTATTTAATGTAAGATTTATTAACAGACTTTAAACATAAGTGTCAACTGGCCTTACATTTATCGTTCGTTCGCTGGGCAATATTCTTAACTGACCGTCAATTTATTTTGCCATGTATCTTAATTACGTTTTCTTATTTCACTTGATCATATATATATATGATATATATATATATATATATATATATATATATATATATATATATATATATATATATATATAGTTTATAAACGTATAACAGTTGGGTGGTACAATCTATGAGAATGTATATCCAAGCGGTAATGAAGTTAATCTAGTTAATGGACTTTAGGAATGGGACTTCAAGGCCAACTATTTATATAGGACGTTTACTAGACCTATTATGGGTGTTAACAAATGGTTTCGCATCATCGCCCTAGGTAACATTCATCGGTAGAATCATCTAAACCATCATCATTATCTTGTTACAGATGGTGACGTATACTACATTTACATTTGGCTGGCCAATGCAGACACTGCCGGTACGACTTGCAAGAAGTCATCGTTCCTTAATAAAAAAACATTCTATGGTTGCTCAATTTGGAAATAAATTTTTCATTAAAGAATACGAAGAACCAAATGGTTATAGACTATCCAAATAGTTATTCTTCAATGAATTAAAAAACGAAATTCTCTCTTGTAATGGTTTCTTTTAAAAAAATAATATATATTCAATTTATTAACTGAATTTTTTTGAGAGATAAACTGTGAGAATATGTTTATAATTTCCATAATAAGGTTTGTATATTAAAAACCAACGTAAATACACATACATACGCCAATACAAAAGCACCCGTTATTCAGTTTAGTGCCTCCATATTAGGTAAGGTGGTGTTAGATTTCCAAGTCTTCAACCTGCACACACGCACGGTTAATTAATGCAGTTCAACCGTTTATTTTGTAAACAGTAGCTAATTTAATTTTTATTCAAATAAAATTCAAAGTTAAAGCGTGCAACAATTTGTTACAGAGAGAACAGCAAATACGACAACTTTGTTTTTTGTTAACTATGACAGATATCTTCTTATCTAAAAGGCACTAAGGTTTTCAACAATGATAATTCTCTTCGTTAAGCTTAAACTAACGAAAATTGCAAGCGGTATTTTAATTTAAGACAACTCTCAAATAATTTATCTTCCAGTTTATATGTATTTTAACGTAATCGTACTTTAAGCAGAGCGTAGATCAATTTTTGTATATATATATATATATATATATATATATATATATATATATATATATATATATATATATATATATATATATATATATATATATTCGTTTATCATCATAGCATACAAAAGCCACGATTAAAAGTGACCTTTTAACATGCAAATATAAAATATATTTACCAGATACACTGGCTATGGAACTTTGAAACGCATCAGGAAGTGCTATCGACGGTATATTTAAATTTTGTGCAACTAGTGCATAAAATGGGATTGGTGTTCATCTCATGCCCAAAAATTGATTAAAATTCACGCCGATAAGGTCATTACTTTGCTTAATATTTTAGCATGTTTACATGTTATTAATAGCATAAAACCGTTAGTTAAGCGTCGATGTTTTGTGCATTCGGCATAATGCAACAAATCCGTTAATTCATGACTACAGGTACATACTAAAAGTAGCGTAAAATAGACGCAGTAAATAAACGCCTGCATCTCATGCGTACTGGCTACTCATTAAAAGTAGTCCGAGTTGTGACCCGAACCAGTGTGTAGTTTGTCTTCTGTCTTGAAGGAAATGAATGCTACATTTTCTTAGACACAATGTGAATAGATATTTAATATTGCGAAGTCACATCATACGTACTTTAACTACTGTGAACTAACGCTTTAAATTATAAAGTATTCAATATTTCAAGATTCTCTTCGATAAGTCACAACATTACGAGCATCTAACATAGTTTTCTCTCTACAAAAAAAATATTTATGAAATTTTTGTGTTTATTTCAAATTCACAAGCTTGATTTAAAAAACGAAAAATAAAATTTAATATAATGTTCAAAATTAAAGTATGCATCCTGTAGAAGAAAGCACCTGTGTGACATGAGTTTAACAAAGTAGCTATCAGACCATAAACTGTTCAATAATCGTGTCAATTTTCATGGCCAGCAAAAATTGTTATTTCGAAGTATATGTACATGTCAACTAAACTAGACGCTCTTACTCTTTTATCGTATTGTTTTTGGAAACATATATGGATGAGACTGCAAATAATGAACAAAATTTTTAATTTTACATACACACACACACACACACACATATATATATATATATATATATATATATATATATATATATATACAGACATTATTAACTAACACTGTAAAGGGTAGAAGATACAATTCATATAGTGAACCAGATTCTTGCATATATTTTATTGAGAATTGCACAAATCAATTTATTAGAAATGGATGAGGTTTAAGACCTGTAAAGTTAGCATTAATTACATTGAAATTTATCCATGTTAATTGGTAGATAAACTGGAAATTTTTAGTAATATTATTTATCTCATTATACATTATTCTCCTAATTGTCGTAAAACTAATTACATTCTGCATTTGTTGTCATACGTTTTTACAAAAGGCAGTTCCATTTTTTCTTGAATTTTAATTTTTCCATTAATTTAATGCGTTTTCAATTCTAATTCATAAAAAAGCCAGCATACGAATGTGTCTGTACCTGTTTGCTTACATTTTGTTTCAGACTATATTTGCTATTATACATGAAGCATTTTAATTCTTGCAAATATTCAGTAAATTGCAATAGTAGAACGAAACTTTCTATGAAGGTCTGACAATCTACTATCCAATTTAGATACCTAAAATATATCGACCTACATATATGAAGTGCAATGTTTGCTAGCCTACTGGGGCGAGGTCCGCATATTTAGGCTTTTTGTTTGATCCACGTCATTCAGTTTTCCGTAGTGCTCAGATTATAATCGTGGAACGTCGAAACGCGTAAGTTCGTGTGACTCTCAATAGTTTATCGATGTTGTGCAATCGGTTGAATAAAATTGGATTAGGGTTTCTCTGATATCCACAAGCTTGATTAAAATTCGTTTCCCCAACCAACGCAATCAATCAGCGCTTATTTTTTTAATTTATATACTTGTGGAGAGAACTGCCAGAACTTTATTTTTGTGATTACATAGAATTTGTGGCGGAGGGCGGAAATTTCCGATAAAATATGGGAGAAATACGTTGATTATATTCGCATCGCTGATTTTTATGCATTATATGTGAATTGCAGTTTGATTGTAATTATACAGTTTGTCATCCTACACTGATGAGTCGCCAGTAAGTAAGAATCGAATGTGCATGAGATTATACTTTTCGTTCATGCTGTCTTTGGTTTATCCTTCTGATCATAACTGAATTAATTTGTTACTAGGTTCGCAACACCTAATACATTTTCGCAGATATATTAGTTCTCCGCAACAAACAGTATTTAGATGCCAATAGAAGTTTGAAACAATTAACGACATATTATATTCAATGTTGCGATTTTGATATAAGTACCTGGCCCATTAATTACTTAAATATGCCAGTATAAACTAAGAATTGTATAGTGTAGAAAAGGAAATTCATCCGGTAGACCAGTTTCGTCCTTATTGTGAACTGATCACGTACTGGCAAGAATTTGCCACGGACACGGCTCGAACCTGGGTACGTCTGTTAGAGTCCTGTCCGCGGCAAATTCTGGCCAGTACATGATCAGTTCCGAATTAAAACGAAATCGATCTACTGGATGAATTGCCTTTTCTACTCTTTACAATTCTTAGTTTATACTGATATATGTCAGTAATTAATGAGATAGGTGCTTGTATCAAAATCGTAAACTACATTATAATAATTGTTATCACCGCCCGCGAAAACAATGTTCGTTTATTTAACTACATGTGACTGGCAGTAGATTTTCTATGTTGTGAGACTTGCTAAATAAAATGTTATCAGCATTTATCTAAATTCTGAAAAATTGAATTAAGGAATACATGATCATGTTACTGTTAATATTCGCTTTAGGATATGTCATAACCTCTTGCATTTATCCTTGTCATCGAGCAGATAAAACACGTTGTCAAATGGTGCATCATTTCAGTATGCAAAATACCTAGGATTGTCACTTGTTACGTCAATATTTATTAATTGCGAATTAAGCAAATTACGAGTCTAATTTTGATAGCGATGATGTGAAACGGGCAAAATTGATCTCTACGACAAACAGGTTGTTTTTTCAGATTAATTAAGAGTCAACTTTGTGGCAAGAGCTTTATATGACGAAAACGTATACAAATTAAATTTATCATGCTAGAAAAAATTCGATTAAGAGAATTAGATCGATTGTCATACACGAAATACCTCCTTTAAATTACCAATGAATTACTTTACATTCACCAATAGAAAGAGACTGTGTGTGAGAGCAAAATTGATTTAAAAAAGGAGAATTTGTTTTGTTTCCAAAGGACAACAATTGCATTACTAATAAATTTGGTATTGCTTTACTACTAACAAGTTATTCAAAATGGAATCATCAGCATATGCCAAAGTAAGCTTAACTAAAAGATATAATCTCATTACACATGCGATTCGTGCTTGGTGGAGAAACATCAGTGGGATCGGAAAATACGTCTCAATTCCGTACATATTTTTTAAAATAAAATGCAGGACCGTTGGATGGTGCAATTTTCTATACGTATGCTTATTCGGGTAGCAATAAAGTCAAATTGATTCCAGCGATTTAGTAATGACGTTTCAGAATCGAGCATGTATTTTTGTGCTAAATCTGTAAAAGGCTTCAATTCTGTGAATTTGTGGTAGGGTGGCTCAGTGGTTCAGTCAACTGATTTCCAAGCCGATGTGCCGGATTCGTGTTCTGTCCGCGGCAAATAATTGATAGCACGTCAAAAGTTCCTCTTAAGGATAAAATAGGTCTACTGGATGAATTTCATTTTCTACATTATGCACAACGCTTAGATTATACTGACAAGTTTTTAAATAATGCGATTAGTGTTTACCTTAATTTTATAACCTTTATTTAAATATTTATGATCTTGCCTGGGCAAACAATGTTCGTTTGATTTCGGTGATGATATAATGTACAACGAAATTGAGACTATCCACCGTTCTGCACGCTTAATAATGCAGGTAAACCTTATACTTTTGCCTCGATCGACATCAATTATCACATTTATAATTTTTTATGGGTGTAAGGGAGAGCCGGTTTCGTGTATTTTATTTTCTGAATCGCACTCCTATTTAAACTTGTATGTTTCATGCTTCACATATTCTTTTCACTCTATTCTTCTTTGAATTATAAAATGGTTTTCATTTTGGGCGTATTTGGTTTGTTATTCATAGCTGAAAGTCAGTAGGAACCACTGTCGCGCTCAATGAAACCACATTATTGATCAGGTTGTATTAGATGAAATCATAGTAAGATTTCATATATTGATGCTCGCTAAGGTAATGTAAACAGCAATTTATCGGATATGGAGCACAGGTAAAAGTCATTCGTAATGCGATATCAGAATCGATATTCTATCCAACTAATTAGAAATTTCAAACGTCACCAAATGTCATGCTTTTAACAATGGATAAAGAATCGCAGTAAAGGTGAAGACTATCATTTGTAGTCGTTCTACTGTAGAAACCGATTGACATGCACTAATGAATTTTCATAGAAATCTTGACCTGACTATTTATGTACCACACCGTATTTTAAATTTATTTTAGCTGCGCAGAGATAACGAAAATCTCCCCAGATGTGTTAAGGCGTAAGAATTAGCTAGTTGGATCACTTAGAATCTGGGGATGATTCCAAAGTCTGTGTGACCAAAACGTTTAATTCTATTAGTTCGAAGTCCCTTTTGCGAATTAGCACGCGAGAAAAGTTTAGTGTTTTATATAAAATTGATAGTATGAGGCAATTCTTGCAATTCCTTAACGATGCTTGGAAGAAATTATGATATTTTGGTTACTTGATAAATTCTCCAAAGGTTAGGGCAATATTGGATTAACATTTTTACATAATAAACTTTTAAAAATTTAAAAGCATCAGTTGGATTGATGTCTTGAATTTATTATTCAAATTTAGATTTCGATCTTGATATAAACACCAATCGCATTTTACACGTGTCAGTATAAATTAAGAATTACTTAAAAAAGCAAAGGAAATTCAAACAATGTATAGATTTTCTGGAGTAACAGCTGTTTAGAAATAGTTGTAATCCTCAATTTTGGTGAACTTTAGCATACATTGAAATCATTTGTGTCGGTACCATGTATCGACTCGGCATCCATAGTGTCGGTACCATGTAACTTTTCGGCAACCATAGTTTTGGTATCAGGTACTAACACAATAGATATAGTGTTCGTAACCTTTACAGGCTTGGTACATATATTATATCTAATGAGTTGGCTATGGACTCGTACTTTTGAAGTTAGCTCTATAACTGCAGGTTTACAAATTCCTAAGGGGATTGTACCGTCCTATATTCCAGATTCCTCAAGAAAAAAAAATATATAGGGTAAAAGAGGTAATACCGGCTCCTAAAGTTGAGTCACAAGTAATCGTGAATCGAATGTGCTCGAGATTATACTTTCTGTTCTTGCTTTCTATTGCTTATCCGTCTTGTCCTATTTGAACTAACATCAGATTCAGACGCAGACGTGCTCAGGTTCGAGCACAGTTTTAGACAAATTCAGGATTGTACGTGATGATTTACCAATGAGGACGAAATCGGTCTACTGGATGAATTTCCTTGTCAACGCTATATGATTCTTAGTTTAAATATAACATGTTAAATACTGTTTGTTGCGGAGAGCTAATATATATGCAAGTATGTATTAGGTGTTTCGAACCTAGTAACAAATTAGTTCAGTTGTGACCAGAAGGATAAACCAAAGGCAGCATGAACGGAAAGTATAATCTCATGCACATTCGTTTCGTGCTTACTGGCGACTCATCAGTAGGAGCCGGTATTACGCCCTTTAACCATTATATATTTGGGTGAAGAATATGGGATAAAAGGACGGTACAATCTCCTAGACGAATGGGTAAACCTGCAATAGTGAAGCTAACGTCATATAAAGTCTACGAAAATGCGACTTCAACGCTAACTCACACTATATAATATATATACCGAATCTGTAAAGGATACTAACACTATGGCTATTGTGTTTGTAACCGATACCAACATTATTGTCCCGAAAAGGTACATTGTACTAACACTATGGTTTCCGAGTCGGAACATGGTACCTACATGATGGATATCAATTTATGCTATAGTTCACCGAAATTGAGAATTACAACAATTTATGAACACCTGTTACTCCATTAAATCCATACACTCTGGCCTTGATCGATATCAGTTATCACATTTCGTTCACATTCTTAGTTTATTTTGACAAGTATGTGTGCATAAACGCTCAGGTGTTTAGATCAAGCTCACAACATTGATTATAGCACATGTTATTACCGTTCACGCACAAAATGATCATTTAATTTTGTTGATTTTGTCAAATTATTCACTACTGGAGCCTTATCATATCAAGATCTATGACTAATCAAATTCCTGCGCAGCAATCAATATTTCGGTCTGTGTTATTTAGAGCCATTGTTCGAAATGCCCAGCCAGCTTTAACATAACTTGTCCATTGACTTTGAATACAGTGATTGCAAGTGATTTAATAAATGCCACAAAAATTGAAAATCGATTACTTATTATAAAGCAAGGCATAAATTTTACTTTGCGCAAATTATAAAAATCCCGCTGATTTTCTAAATTATTTCTCATTAGAAGTACCTATCAATTTCTTCTTTTGGGATTAATTAAGCTAACAAATGTCATAATACTTTCTGCACCCCTTATTGCTTTTATGCCTAAATATCCCTCATTATCGCTGTTGATTTATTCTTCGCTCAATCCACCTTGATTTCACTAGCCATCTAGATTTAATGAGCCGCTTAATTGAAGCAGTAAATTCAGAAGATCAACATCTGACTATAAACAATTTTAATGTAATTGATGTTAGAAATCATACTGTTAGCCGTTAACTGATTTTGCTAGTAGAGAAACTGTTTAATTAAGTAATGTTTTCTGACTTAAATATCAATAAATACCAATCTCACATTTTCTTCGGCTTGTCATGTAGTATAGCGAATCTACAGTCAGTTACTGATTAAAAAAAATTAAAACGATTAGCCATGGGAGACCAAATCAAATTTTAATTAGAAATTCATATAAAGTAATTTATTTCAACTTGAATATTCTAGCGATCGTAATTGTTAAAAGTAGGAGCTTACAGGAAATGACTATAGATTTTGAATTTGGACTATAACACCACTTAATGATTTATATTTAATCGGCAAATGTGTCATTATAGGACATTTGTAGTATCATAAATTCTTTCAAGACCTTACCATTTTAAATTTTATTAATTGCACTTTACAGGGATGTTTTCTTACCTCACTCCGCGACACGAAATTTAATGCACTTTAAAAGGTTTTGGAACACTAATTATATATTTTCCTTCGATAGCGCACAGGTTTCCTGCCCACAGCTTATTGGTTTTAGAACAAGCAAAATGCTTAAATGTTAATATATATATATATATATATATATATATATATATATATATATATATATATTGCGAGTGCTGTTCTTCTTGTTTGTGTATCCTTTCGACACTTTCTTGTGCAAACCAATTGATAGCATATGTAGGTCGGTGAAATCTTGCAGATCCTTTACATTTCCAGGTGCACAGAATTTTGGCCCTAGGTTAATGGGTTCGCATTTGTCCCTTTCTTTCATAGCCGTCATCAGCTGCTTGTCTGAAAATGACGTTGAATCAGATTTTCCGAATTCGGAAAATCTGGTTTTATATATATATATATATATATATATATATATATATATATATATGTCTTTAGTATAAACTTTTCATTTGCAAAGATAGCAAATGCAATTTGTCCGGTTTCTACCTTATTTGACATTCGTCTAGCAATTTCCAGAATTGCTACAGCTGAGGCTCGATCCAGAACACAATTGTTACAAAGCTTAACACATCATCTGCTGCCACATTACGCAATTTTATACTTAAACGGACTACTTATATACAACAATTAAAATGTTTCAGTAGCAATATGAGGTTTCCTAAGTATGTTGTTAAATTTAATTTATATACGTTTAAATAATTGGACAATAATTTCACAAATAGACACACGTATTAAACGTGAAAGTTGCGCAAACTTCGTATATGTCAAGTTCCGAAAAGATTCAAAATACGCTCCACTAAAATTGACGTCATTCTCTATAACTGATGAAATTCAGTCTTCTAAATCGATTGTAATATAATTTTAGTTTGTAAATTATTGAAGTTTCAAAAAGGTACTATCATGCGCTTATCAATTTGTGTATCTATTTTCTCTCCAATTATCCTTCCTTACTTCGTAGTTTTATGATAAATATATTTTTCATGGCGTGCAGCTATCAAATAAATAAAATAATGCTCTCGTTGTAAAGTATCTAGATACAACGTTTCAGTTAGAATCAGATGTTAATTATGATATCACCTTGAAATGGAGCTGAAAGATCCCATACGGAAATGCTTGTACACAAAGGTAACTAATCAGCAATCGCTATATATATTTTAAATCAATGTATAATAAAACGAATTCATCTGTGACAAAATAAAGTTTAGTCCTAAAGAAGAGCGGGTCCAAGCTTGTCATACCGAATGCAAGAAACTTGCTTGAAACATGTCGATTGTAAAAAAATAAAATTACCCTTTTCCTGAAAAGAAACTACAATGCCTCAGGTAATTTCACTGGTGGTTTCCTTATTTGCCTGGAAACTAGACAGTACCTCAAACGGAGAAACTAAAAAAGAAATCCGGTAAAGCTGTCATCTCAGTACTGTAGAAGAACGGTTGTCACCATAGGGACAGTGCACTTCTTCACAAATGCTTTGATCCTCCAACGTGCTAGTGGTTGAGCCTTAAGGTATTCTTTGTTGCGGAAATCTAATTTATAGTTAGTTTTGTATTAAGTATATCTTAGTTTGTAACAAAATAGTTCATTTAGAATCAGAAAGATATGCCACATGCAGAATCAGCTTAATGTGTACTCTTATGCGCACGTGCATTTCATCTTTGCAGGAAACTCATCAATAGGACACAGCACTACGCCAAATACCCTCTAGATATTTGAACGTTACGTATTAATGGATTCAACTTCATTTAAAGTCTTGGGAAATGTTAAGCCAAAGACAACTCACTATGCAACATATGCACCATAACTACAAAGTGTCAACACCATGGTTTCACATATAGGCGTAGTCTCTTCATTAAATTTAGTCAACTGTGCCGGAATATGAACGCGGTTAATATATCAACGAGTAGAATTAGATTGAGTAAAGCCTCATTAATGCGTATACTATAATAGACCGTCATGAGTAAATCACACAGTATACAAATATTTTCCCTATTTTAACACACTGGCTTGATTAAGCCCTAATTAGGAGTCATTACAACCCGCGATATATTTTAAAAAAATCTTTTGAAATGCACCTCAAAGTGTCAAGAGCCTGAATACAGTTGAATAGAAGGTAAACTATGTGTACTACTATGAAGTTGTGAGCATCAGCTATTTAAATTAATTTTACGCACTTGACATAATCAAAAATCCCCTTTCAATTGGAATTATTCGCACAACATAATATTACTATCTCCAGTAACAGATAATGACACATTTCGAACAAAACACGATGGAAATCTGTTCATAGGAGATTAATGCACCTTTTGAAGTGACTCTCTGTCTAGAGAAATTGGTTTCTAATGTAGTGACAGTTGTCGACATTACCATAACTTTCACGACCTGTTCTCTACAGACATAAGATATTTAATTAAAAATTTATCTATAAGGCAGGTGTAAAAGCCAGAATTTCAATTAAATCTGTGGGCATCAAATTTATACCAATCTTAATTTATTGAAAACTACCAGATTTGTCGAACATTATGTTTATTATCTAAATACAGATTGCGAGCTTTATATAAACACCAATTTATTTCTTATAGTTTTTGCCAATATCAAGTAAGCATTCTATAAGGTAGCAAACGCAATGCCTTAAGTAGAATTCTGCCCAAGGAAAAAGTACTTGAAAAGTGCTAAAGAGATGCCACATAGTATCCATCTGAAGGAATATCTAATAAAAATTATAAATTAGAACATAACCAAAAATTGAATGTAATATGCGGCAGAGTGGTGAGGTGGACAGTGTCAGTCTTCGAACTAAATGTGCCTGGGTTCGAACTCCGTCCACGGCAAAATTGTGGATATTAATTAAAGAGTTTCCAATAGGGAGGAAACTGCTCTCCTGGATGAATCATCTTAGTTTATACTGATATATATATATATATATATATATATATATATATATATAAGATCTGAGCTTATATCAAGCTCGCAACCTTGATTTTAATAATTGTTATTACCGCCTGAGCACTCAAAAATTGTTTAATTATGTATATTCATTGAAGTTGTTAAACCAAACTCTATTACTGCACGAGGATAGTTGCAATTTGATTGCGGTGGTCGAACTTCATTCGTCATTTGCCAAATTAATTAAAAATATTTACATATCATTGACACCAAAGAATTATCACGCACGCATTATCGAGTTACACAGACGAAAAAATGTAAAACATCGATTTATATTGGACCTTGTTAATAAGCTATAGTCAACAGAACAAAATGTGTCATCCAACTGACGCAAGCGTTTTGTGAATACTGGCGACGCAGAGAAAGCAAGAACAACACTATCTTAAGATTGCTAATTTATGTCGGTTACCCAAAGGCGATTGGCGAAAAAGCATGAAGGAACACGACAAAAAGTTCATAATTTAGGTTAATTTTGTCATTGGTAAATACCGTCGCTTCCTTACTAACTAAAATGTTACTTTGTATGTCGTGCCTAATAAATGAATATCTATACAATAAACCAACACTGGAGACTGGACCACACTATTGGCTGGCCAATTTGTGTGCCCCAGTGATTCGTGCTTTTCGTTGGTGGCGCGAAAGTGCTGTAATAGTAAAAGTCTCAATCCAAAACTAGGTATGGGCGACCTAAAGTTCAATCAGAGCCCATACGTAACCATGAACCTCATGGCTATGTCGCAGTTATGAATCTGTTTGTCATGCTGGTGTACGGCTTTATGGTAGCAGTAGGTAATCTCAACGGATGATATAAAGCAATTGAATTAAAATACTATGAATATATTATTACTAACTTACTGTAAAATGTTACCTGTCAAATGAATCATGCAGTTGGTCTAGTATATATCAGTTGAGTGCTTTGAAGTCGCACAGCGAATGAGGTTGTTTTAAGTTTACTCTACTAATACGTATAAAATCGTGCATCATCAAACTGATCCCTCTTGTTGACAAAATGTACAGTAGATTTCTGACGTAATGTCGGTACATGCATGTAAGTCACATATAAGCAAAATATGTATGCGGAAATGGAATAACTCAACTTTTTATTTGAATCAAGATTGCGAGCTTCGAATAAAAACCAATCCCATTGTATTTAACCAGTCGTCGAACAGCGTAGAAAAACTACTGTCAGTCACACGTACTGACGCGTTTAGACCTTCTAAGATCATCATAGGAGCACGACACCAAACTGACTAGCGAGGATCAAACAGCAATGCACGTATATGGAAAGCAAAATTAGAAATGTGGCTCTCACCTCTAGCAGTCTTGCATACATTGAACTTGACTGGAAAGTGAGGGCCGCATATATATGCTTGCTCTCCATATATATGCATTGCGGTTTGATCCTCGCTGATCCGTTTGCTGTCGTTCTCTGTTGAGGATCATGAAGGTCGAAGCGCATCAGTACGTGTGACTGACGCTAGCTTCGTTATATAGTGGGACTGGTTAAATATAATAGGATTGATGTTTACTTCAAGCTCGCGTACTTGATTGAAATAATTGTTACTACCACCTGCACAATCAATGATTGGTTAATTGTATAACTCTGCTTTTGTATGCCGAATTCGGTTTACCTTATCAACTAAATTCTTACTATGTACACCAAGTCTATTATATAAATTTATGAATTCTAATTATTCGCAATCAAGGCAATTATGATTTTAAATGTGTTATTTAATTGAAATTTATGCATATTAGTTCAAACTAACAGGATATATTATTTTAAATTCCACACGCGATTCAACAAAGCACAAGCATTATTATAAGAAATACATGTATTAATAATAATTTATATGTATGCATAAACATAGATTCATAAATTGCAAAAAATGCAATTCCTTTAAAATCCATTTAATTTTCATCCAAAGTACAACGCGTACACATTCGCGGACTGAGAGCACTTTCTACAAGACGCGTTCTTGTTGTCTGTACGAGCGCAATTCGGTGGCGATTAAGACAAGGCAAAGTTCACCGAAAAGTTCTTTGTTTCCCATTCTTAAATTTATCAAAATGTACTAACAATCAAATCAGTTGAGATTGCAGTCTGAACCTCAATGAGGATTAGGCGAATAAATTCCACAGAAAGCATGTTTCAGAAGAAAATTTGTCATTTAAAGTGGTGTAAATGTGGTATATGTTGGCTGACTGGTTATTGCACTACGTGTTTTGTTGTCGGCTAATTTGGCTAATTCGTCTAAGTTTCTCGTGTCACGACAACAGAGCAGCATAAGCGGTATTCGATTTAAAAGTATTTATAAAAAAGCCCAGACAATAAAAAATGATATAGTACAAGTCATTTGATTTTAAATCTCAATTATTCAGCAAAGACATCAAAAGTCAGAAACATTCTCCCAAATGCATGCAATCATTAATAATGTATTATCAGTTGTCTGTATATGAGAGCTAAAAACATATATTCCTTTAACCCGTAGTAGCCTTATTACACACAAACAAAGAAACGCGCATATGAATATATATATATATATATATATATATATATATATATATATATATATATATATATATATATAAGATAGCCGTATTGATGAAAACATTAACAAAGCATAAAAGAATAATAAAATAAAATGCTAAAGACAATCGAAATGAGAAAAAAATTATAAGGTTCGACTAATTATTTTTTATCTACATATGTAAATGTAAGAAACTGTGAAAAGTTGTCCTCCTCGCCATCTTTGTTACCGGATATCGTAAAAGTCAGTCCAAGTTAGACCACACGCATGAGCTCATTTCTAACTGAATGAACGTACCAAATGGACACACTTAGTGATTATGAGCAGCAAAACCAGTCTTAAAACTGTGCAACAGTACAAGCACAGATGAAAATCGCCAAATCGGCAAATTAAGAAAGAACGGTCAACGGACTACGACCTACACCAGATATAAGATCCCATATTTAAACAAACTATTCTTTATATATTCCTTGCCATGTCAATATTTTGCACCTTAATGAGGTATGCGATGTGTGCTCAATGATTATAGAAGAGTTGGAGTTACCATTCCTAGCAAAACCCACCACATATTTAATGAAGTTTTTTGGGACATCAGGACGATACCATAAAGCACCACACGCATGCTCTTTAGGCATTAACTTGACAATGAATACTCCTGGCCTCCTTCATTAATACATATTTGATAGCACATACTAACGAAGAAGATATACATATTGCATAAGCTTTAATAATATAATGATTGCCAAGAAAATTTGTTAATCATTCTCGATCGAGTTCTTGGCTGGAATAGCAGGATTCCGTACTGCTTGTCGTACTTAATTACGATGATAACATGCAACAAAAACAAATAAGTGTTAGCTCGCACAACAGTTGTTATACCGTGACCAAATATTCAGTGGAATTGGGGAGTGGTTCCGGGATCTACTGACGAATCTAGGTTGGGCACAAACTGCTTGCATATTTACGATAACACCTTCAGTTTGGCATATCTTCCTCGTCATATATGATCTATCTTTTAACTAGATACGCAGTAGCTAATGCTCAAAACACTACAAATTATTTCGCGACAACGAAGAATATGTAACAACAGTGTATACGTTTGTTAAATATCTAAATTCGCCTAATAAATATCCTATTTATTACATGGGTAGTCTCACGTGAGTGCTCGATCTGAATAGGTCTATTTACGTGCCGATATTCTCATGCATTTTTGTGTTCTCATCGTATCTTTAATAGTGCATAGGGTATTGGCCACGAGCATCAGGTTTAAGCTACTGCACGTAAATTATCAGTTGATATGTTAAGGATATCACTTCGTTTAATTTTGTTCGGTAAAGGACTACTTATGTCGTGCATTTGAATTTGTCAGCTAGTCTTACGTTTTTGCCATCTATGTTCGAGTCTACAATTAGTCTAGTTCCAATGCCTTTTTTATTTATCCAGATTTACTGTGTTTAGTTATAGAAAAAATAATTGTGACAATTTATTAATTTTGTTAAACAATCCAGTCTCTCCATCTTCTAAGTCTGTTATTAAAGGGTATCGATTTTTGGACTTCCAGGTAAGTGAAATTACTTGGTAGGAATCACACCTATAGACACTTCTTTCTAGTGTGGAAAAATTTCTCTTTAATATTACACCAAAAACCAATAACTCAATTCTGAACTATCTTTTATAATTAAACTATTTCGGTTTCTCCATTAGCTAATTAGACATATCTTTCTAATTATTGAACGTTATGATGCCAATTACTTTGATTAAATTTACGATCTAGATATAAAAACGTGACACATTATGTACATATATTTGTCAGTATAAAACAAGAAGTGTATAGTGTAGAAAAGGCAATTCATTCAGTTAACCCGTTTCGTCCTTAATGGGAATCCATTACGTAATTTCCAGAATTTGCCGCGGACAGGGCTCGAACCTGGGCACGTCTGCTTCAAGATCTGGTGCTCTGACTACTGAGCCACCCCGCCGTTCAGTGGTTCGAGAACCAGATTCCGAAGCAGACGTGCCCAGGTTCGAGACCTGTCCGCAAAAAATTGTGGCTAGAATGTGACAAATCTCCTATAAGGACTAAACCGGTCTACTTGATGAATTTAACAATAATTGATTGCGCGGGTGGCGGTAACAATTATTTAAATCAAGTTTGCGAGCTTGAAGTAAACACCAATCCCATTGTATTTATCCAGTCGTCGAACAACATAACAAAACTACCGCCAGCCACACCCCGTGGTTAGAGCACCAGGTTCCGAAGCAGACGTGTCCAGGTTCGAGTCCTGTCCGCGGCAAATTCTGGCCAGTACAGGATGTGTTCCCAATAAGGACGAAACCGGTCTACTGGATGAATTGCCTTTTCTACACTATACAATTCTTAGTTTATACTGACATATGTAAGTAATTGATGGGTCAGGTATTTATATCAAGACCGCAACCTTGATTATAATAATTGTTATCGCCAACCACGCAACCAATGTTCGTTTAATGATTTAAGCATTCAGTCTATGCATTTCCATTACTTGGGACACAATCTCACTAGCTATGAAAGATAATATTCAAGCTACATATTTGAACAATCCTTAATACTAGACCTTATATCCACAAAGTGAAAGCTGCTAAACGTTATTTTTAATGACAGCATAGGAATAGTATATTCGAAATTTACAGTCAAGTACAATTTATGCAAGACTACTAGAGATGAGAGTCGTGTATTTATTTTTCTTTTCTTAAATATGCAGTTCTGTTTAATTCTTGCCTGTCAGTTTTCTGTCGTGCTCTGCGGACGATCCTAGTAGATCG
This sequence comes from Eudiplozoon nipponicum, assembly GCA_029291075.1. Taxonomy (NCBI): domain Eukaryota; kingdom Metazoa; phylum Platyhelminthes; class Monogenea; order Mazocraeidea; family Diplozoidae; genus Eudiplozoon; species Eudiplozoon nipponicum. Next base: position 69,355 of record JAQBSW010004108.1, read on the forward strand.
AAACGCTTCATTACGTGTGTCTGACGGTAGTAGTGCTTTGTTGTGCGTCTGGTTAAATATAATAGAAATGGTTTACATATGAAGCTCGTAAACTTGATTATACTTTTTCTCAACTTGCTTAAATGACTTTTAATTCGTGTTTAAATAGCTATTTGTCATTAGTAAATTCTCTGTGTTGTACATACACATTGTATATCTATAATTTTTGTAAATACCTTGTTGGATGAAGTTCTTTTTATCGTTTAGGATAACTTTATCGATTAACCATTGCTTCCAATTTAGTTTAGTTTAGTTATTAATAATAAGCTTTTATTTAAGTAAAAATTGATGAATTACGAGTTTTCAAAAATATTCCAATAAATGTAATTAATTATATTATGCAAAAATCGTTTATATAATTAGTTCCTATGGACTAGGTCTGGAGATATTTTGGCAATTTGAATATTTTTCAAATTTAAAAGTAAATGAAGTAATGCCTTGGTGAAAAATCTAAACAAAATTATTTCGTACATCCTGTCTTGTTGAGCATGGTGATGAAATAAATTTAAATTCTCGCAAAAAGTTATATGAAACATGGTGTGCTGGGTAACACAGATTTAGTTACTTAAACTTGAATTAACCTTCGTTATGCCTGATATACAGGTCAAAGTCACGTGCTATGCAGCATTGCGTTCTCGATATAAACGCGAAAGAAAACGCTATCATCATGAAAAATATAACGTACGTTTGCATTCGTGTGCTGATCCGGGTGTAGCTCTAGCCCATGGTCTGTCATGGTATCCCTGGGCACACTGTTCACAATTCACTCCTACAGTGTTGTGCTGACAATCACATCTCAACGGTCCCCAACTAATACGTTCAGTCTGTCCTTGATGGCTCCCATCAGGTCTATTTTCAACTATTTTATCGCGAACACATCGGTTTGCATGTCCGTTGCATTTGCATCGACCACCAACAGCGAAGTCAGCCAGCCCGAAATGAACTGGAGTCGATATTAGTCCACCAGTATTGCGGCTGTCGGAAATTCGAGCATTCTGAAGAACTTTTTGTGTAGATGCTGCTGAGTCAGCTTGATATTCTTGTCGCGAGCGCTTTCGTTCTTCTTGTTGTTGTTGCAATAAAAGAAAATCAAGTCCTGTCATTACACTACGTCGACGATATGTCGAACGATTTCGAGCAGAGGACGTCGAGCCAGCCTGTTCAGTGTCATCCTCCATACTGAAGACTACTTGCTCCTGCTGGCCAACAGTCTGGTGAGGCAACAAATCGCGAGATGTTCTAATTGATCTTTGATAAGCGTGACTATCTTTTATGCCACCCGGCGAGGCTAGTAAAGATTTTGATACTGTTGTGGTAACCGGCGAGACATTATCGATTGGCTCAGATTGGCCACTTTGTCTGGAGACTGGAAATCGCATAAGACTAACACGTATATCCGTTGCTGTCGTCCAGTCTATCAAAGCCGAACTCCATGGTTGCGCGGACGGTCGACCAGTAGTTGTACTGAATGGTAGTACAGTTGTCGTGTGACCCTGACTATTATACACCTTCGCCTGTGGTAAGTCAACACACAGAACCTCCTGTATGTTAGTTGATGATATTTGCACGTTTTGAGCATTGCTCGTAGGCAAACGAAAAGCTCGATAACAGTCCTTCGAGAAGTATTGCCATGGTTGCCAGGTCTGGCCATAATCCGAAGACTTGTAAATGGCGATAGAATCTGGCAGGTCACCGCAGGGTTGTAGTGCTACATAGTATATTTCAAAGTGCTTACCGAAAGATAATGTCAAATTTACAACTCCATCTGCGCCATGCGCGTCCGACGGCACTGTTTCTGGTCGGTAGACGGGTCCGGACTTCCAACACGTTTGATTAGAGGCAACGTGAACGTCGGTCAGTTTATCTGTGCCGTATGATTTATGCTCCCATCGACTGTCGCACTGACATTCTGGTGGCACAGATTCGCTATTTGTTCTACTGTGGGTGGTCGTTCTGTTGAGACTTACTTCGTCTTCACTTTCTCGAGAGATTGGAAATGTACAGATATTATCCGTTATGGGATTTCGTGAATTATGTTCATCTACAATTGTGCCACAAGTTGACGTGGATTCAATCTGCGCACCTTCCGCAATATTACTGAACTGGGGCTGGCATAGGAACGCTTTACCCTCAGCATGGCATCTCGACCGAGAATTTTCATAGAAAACCTTGAACGGTAGCGCCCCTGAAGTGCTTGTAGACAATCCTCCATTTTGAATGTCATCTCCGGCTATTGTAGCTGCCGCATCCTGAATATAACCATGAATTAAGCCGTCACTAACCGATTTCGGTTGGGCTAACTCTCGATTCTTTTGCTCGGTTTTATGGTATGCACACTCGATCGTGAGCCAAGACCACGAACAGATTAATGCCCCTAGTAATTGAAACTGAATTATCATAATCAGACTAAATGATTTTGATTGGTGACGCTTAGTAATCATAGTGCAACAATATGACAATTTATTTTAGAAATTCCGCCTTCAATAGATTGTCTATGGAATAGAACTGCACGAACGTCCGAACGGAAATGCGTCTGCAATTAATTACTCTCGAACTCACTAGAAAACAGATACACCGACCACGTGTGCAAAAATTTTGCTGCCAATTATTAGTGATCGGATAGAAATGCTTCTGAGAACTTGCTTTTCTGACGTTGACAGTTTAAGTCAGATTATTTATCAAATTGTTTGTAATAGATATCCAAATTCAATAGTACGATGGAAACGTATGATTAACGCAGTATTATGTTTAAGTGAAAACAAACTTGTTCTTACACCCGTTATACTGGGATAGTTTGAATAAATTACACGTAATCAATTACAGCAAATAAATTCATGCATCACTAAAAGAACAGGATTATAATGTGCAGATAGGTAGATATAATGAGATATACTCTCATAAAATCAACTCATCATTCAATTTCGATACACAATTTTTGGGAGTTTATGTGGTAGATTTGCCGAAGATATATCAAGTGTTTCTGAAATAGTTCACGCACAGTAAGTTATGTTGTTGAAAGATCAGAATAAAAATTAAACTAATAAACGTTAATTGAGTAGACAGGCAATTGCCAGTTGTGCAGAGAACGATCTTTATTTGATGACAAGCGGTTACTTTCAGTATCAACCAGTGTTCACTGATTCGTTTATTTTTGTTGCAACACCTATAGTTCACTAGTCTCCGATTTCAAAATATACACACAATAATAAACATTTATAACATAGGAAAATGTATTGGCTCTATGCTGGAGCACACTCGTGGAGCACAATCCGACTTGGACGTGAAAAGCATACACACATTCTTCAAACCAATACACACACACAGTCACGCATTGTCAAATGTTCGGATGAAGCAGACACAAGCATACATAAAAGCATACCACTTGGGAAATAGCACACACCTACATACTCTGATGCGCACCCAGTCAAAATGGGATAACACGTTGCAAAGTATAAACAGAATATTTCGCTACTAATAAAACGAAGAAAGGAGGAAAACTGGAACAGAAATGTTCATTTGAAAATGGGCAAGAATGGATGACTGGGAAAGACTTTTGATGATTAAATAATTGTTAACCAACTAAATTTCGTTTGATAAAGAATGGAAAATGAGCGAATTAAATATGGGATAATTATACTGAGACAAATAGATAAATGTACTAATAATACTGAAACAAAAATAACGAATATTAATACCTGCAAAATAATTCGGCCATAGCTATTACTACAGCTAATACTAATACTAGTAGTAGAATTATAATTATAACTCCTACTTATACGACTTCTTCTACTCTTAAAAATATTACTCCTATTACAATAACAATAACAGCAGATATCAATACCACTAAAACCACTTATACGGATGCAAATACTACTGATACTAATACTACCA
>JAQBSW010004109.1:0-5000 GCA_029291075.1 Eudiplozoon nipponicum
TTCTAGATGGCTATATGTTTTTCTCTTTATTTTAAAAGGGATATCTCTTATTAGATTTAATCCTAAATTAATAAAAGCCATTGCAATGCGTCTCGCTGTTTCTTAGCCTGCATAAAAAGGTGAATGCATATTCTTTCTTTGTGCTTTATGCACACACTTATAACTTTCGGATATATTCTGCCTTTTTTCAAGTTGAAACTAGTTTTTACTGTCCCTGCTATCAATCATCTATCTTTTTGTATTCCTTATGTTGTTTTTATTCCAGTCGTTCATAACTTGTGATTCTATATATTTCTAGTGAATTCTTAAAATAACCAGTTTTGAATTAGCCATAGCAAATTTATGTCTGAGACAGATTCCCAGGCTCATAGAATGAAATCCACTAATATAGAGACCTTTTAATGAATGATTTTAAGCTTACTGTCCGAAATTCCTTTTTAATGTAGTCAGTCTACGAAGTATTGGTAGATTCGCTACTAATGCTTAGTGTTTAATTAAACAAAAATAGACGATTTTGTTTAAGAAAGACAAAATCGGTGTCTATTTTATAAATAGGTTCAATTCTATATACCTTTTCGGCTTGACGGGTGTTAATGCTTAGCCAGTTGTTCCGTAAACCTTCTAATGAACCTCACCAATACCAAATGATGCTGAATAATCCTTTTCGCAAAAACAAGCTATAATGGCGTCCGGCTTGTTAAAAAAATGCTGTCTGCATAGGTCTTGTTTACTTGTATATATTCCTGGAAACGTAAAAATTGCGCCTGGTAATTCCAACACTTACGTACCAAAATTAATTTTCGCTTTAATATGACGCCAGGTTCACAGCTGCGCTTTCTGTTTCAATATGGAGACAAATAAACTCAGGCTCTATCTTATTTCGGAGAATTTAAACTCTGTTTTTATAAAACAATTTCTCTGCAATTTATTGTAGCTTTTTTAGTTTTAGCCTGCTGATCTGCTCCATTTGTATTGTCATCAAGCCATCACAATAGACATCTCCTTAAGCGTATTGAATTTATGCTTCCTTTTGTTGCTTTCTTATTTAATTGTACTTCACGATGATTTTTGTTTAAACGAGTTATTTTTTTGCTTTCCAAATTTCAGTTTTGTAATCGTCAAAGAATTAATTGTTACACATCAGCCTCAATAAACTACACACATTTGAAATTCATAAAAACTTTAGAAAATAGCTACATTTCCATTGTCAGCAAATTACAAAAAGCTCTAATTACATATGCTTGAGAACTGTTATTATTATTATTATTATTGCTATTATTATCGTTATTTTTATTAGTAGTATTTCATTATTAAAAAAATATTATATTATATCTTTAATGTTAGTTGTATTAGTCTGTTTGGATTGTGTGTCAAAAACAACTGAAGTGCTCCTATTATAAGACATTTTATTTTTCTATACTATTTGAAATTAAACAAATTGCTTGATAATTAACTATATTTGCCAAACTACGTATAAATCTGGAATTGACACAAATATTGAGAGGCATTACCAAAACTATGCCCAAGATTTGTCACATCAGTTGAATTCGAGTATAAGTGGTCAATTATGCCTGTCATAAACGTCTAATTTAAGATGCTTCACTGCAATGCCGAAGCATTTGTATTTTGCTGTTTAATGGTATTGGAAAAATATATATTTGTCTTAATGCACAGGGAGAAAGAGTATCTCCATATGTGTGAAAACCTTTCGAGTTACGCCTACTCTTATTTATCTGTACAGACGTGATTGGTGCCGAACTCGACGTCACCGTTTGAGGTCATTTTACTATTACTTTTCAGGGTCAGTCAATTTGCACTAGTGGTTTCGCAATAATCGAGTTCATCCTCATTTCCAGGTACACGCCCTGTCAGCAGCTAGTCATTATTAAGACCGACACGGCGCGTATCTGGAAATGAGGATCAACATGATTAAATACTGTTTGTTGGCAGAACTAATATACATGCAATTATGTATTATGTGTTACAAACCTAGTAACAAATTAGTTCAGGTGTATCGTCCTATTATCCCAAATTCCTCACCCCAATATAAAGTGGTTAAGGGGCGTAATACCGGCTTCTACTGATGAGTCGCCAGTAAGAACGAAACGAATGTGCATGAGGTTGTACTTTCCGCTCACGCTGTTTTTGGTTTATCCTTCTGGTCACATCTGAACTAATTTGTTACTAAGTTCGATCAACATGATTATTGCATTGATGATAGCATTGCGTGAAAAACAGCTTATTTTACTATTAATTGCTCGGGCTGTTTTTATTTGGCATTGTCGTTAACCGTATTTATCATGTATCTTTATAATATTCGTCATTTAACAGTTTTCGTAGTTTGTGAAGATTTGACTCAATGCTTTCAACTGTCTTTAGTACATTCCTTCTATCATGGAGAGTTTGTCTTACGCTACCGCTAATGTTGCTACAATAGCACAAGATGATTTAAATCTATTTTTTTCTTTCATATTTCACTCTGTCATTCTCGCTCTTCGTTCATGAGTTATTTCGAATGAATTCGAAGTCCAGATTAAGCTGAACTCAGCTTATTTGTCTCATTGATTTTCATTTTCTTCAAGTCAAAAAGATACACTCCATTGTTCAAAGATCTGATTGTAGACGCATCAAATGAAAAATCATAATAGCGTTATGGGAAATATAGTGCACAATTTAGACATGCGTTATCTGCCAGTACCAATATAAATTAATACTATTTTCGATGGACTTGATGGGTATTCTAGACTAAATTTGCATGAAGTTGTAATGGAAGCTGTTTTTGATAGTATGACCTAATGTTGATTAGTTTTTCTTTAGTTCAAATGACATATTGTAAATGCGTTTGAAGTTGTGCCAAATTGCCCTCTGGCTGCTGGCGTAATATTGACTAATTAAATTTGAACCATTAGTTACTTATTTGAGGTATGAGTTTGTGAACCACCAACTCAGAATGTTTACTTACATTATTTTAGCGTTTACTGCCATTTCCAGGAGGTAGCCTTATTCATTTCGTTGCTGATTTTTCATTGCTTATTATTTTATGACATCGCTATGACCACATACCATTATCCTAACAACACAAAATAAAAACGGTTGTAAATTATTGATCTAAACCGTCAGCCAGATGTAAAGCTCAATATAAGGTGTCGTTATCCTAAGGGCAAATAATCTATAGCGTTCTCTCATTTAAGCTGGTTTATAATGAATATGTTGCACTGTCAGTTATCGGAAATTTTCGTATTCTTATTTTATTCTCGAATTTCACACCTTTTGGTAAACAAACTGCTATGCATTTTCAGTGTTCATTTCTTTTTTTTTGTATATCGAGTTTATTCCGTCGTTTTTTATTATACAATTTATTATCATATTTTTTAAAGCTTATTATATTTGAAGACTTGCTAGTGATGAGGCCCTTGTCCTATCAACTAATGTGAACCCAAAAGACGCTAAGCCCTTATCAGTCTGAGTGTGTCTGTATAAGTTTGGTGTTTGCTGAACGATATATGAGTTTGAGTTTTATGGGTTAATCTTTTCCGTCATGTCTATCAGGATGATACCTGAGACTCTTTCAAACATGCCACGGTGTTCTCAAGTGTAAGATTAACCTCCATGATAGACAATTATATTTACTCAATTAAGTTATAAGCAATATGACTGTGCACTTTATGCGCAGCTCTACACACCGAACGTTTGATCTAGAAAGAAATTCGAAAAACAGAATAATTAAATTACCTGTTCCTAATCGTTCCCAACGTGCTCGGATAAGAAGGTAACCTTGTCGTAAGAAATACAAGACGGCAACGACACGTCAACAGAGAAGCTCACGCTGTCCTGTACGAAATACAGAAAAATGAAATCAATCACAATTCAACATTAAATGCTCGAAACGATTTAAACAAAGAATATTCTTGTATTTAAAAGAATATTTTTATTTTATAATAATATTTGGTTCAACCAGCCACTTTCATTGAAATTTATCATTAACTTGTTACTTTGTTTCTATCGGATGAACTATCTTCCTCTACTCTAGCATTCTAAACATCGTTGCTGACCTGCTTAACTTTCGGAGAATGGCAAATGAAAATCGGTTCAGAGTCTGGTCTTTTATGCGTGCAACAGTTTATCTAGTTTAACTGAAGGTCTGTATATTCTATGCGATAGATGGTTTGATGATGACATGAGAAATCTAAGTTTCACCTTATAATCCTTTTTAAGCATTGCCTAGCAAATAATTGGAATAGATGAATTCAATTAACAGGTTTTTTCTTTGAATTGGCAATATTATTAGGTTAGTTCTATAATAACATTGTGTCCGTGCGTAGTTTAAAGAAGTTACATCCTTTCTGCAGGTGTGTGTTATTTTTTTATTCCCGGACTTCCGTCGTGGTGACGTTGCTTTCTTAATACTGAAGACAACCCATTCTATCATACACTTTGTGAACATTCCCAAGTATTATTATAATCAAGGTTGCGGTCTTGATATAAACACCTGACCCATTAATTACTTACATATGTCAGTATAAACTAAGAATTGTATAGTGTAGAAAAGGGAATTCATCCAGTAGACCGGTTTCGTCCTTATTGGGAACTCATCAAGTACTGGCCAGAATTTGCCGCACATTAATTAGTACATGACTGAATACGAGTGAAGTGGCGGCAGAGTTAGAGCACCAGATCTGAAGCAGACGTGCCTGTTCGAGCCCTGTCCGCGGCAAATTCTGCCGTACTTGAGGAGTTCCTACAAGGACGATAACCGGTCTACTGGATGAATTGCCTTCTACACTACACCATTCTTAGTTTATAATAATATATGCAAGCAATTAATGCGTTAGGTGTTTATATCAAGACCGCAACCTTGATTATAATAATTGTTATCACCACCCGCGCAACCAATGTTCTTTTAATTCCCAAGTATTTTTTAGTCTGTGGGGGTTCAATGAAAAATCCTTATCATTTTTATTGTCAACAACATGTGTAAATGTTTCTATATACAGCTGAAT
>JAQBSW010004109.1:10000-37500 GCA_029291075.1 Eudiplozoon nipponicum
ATTTTGAATATCTTCGTATTTTTGTCGGAATGACGGTTGTTGGAGTTTGCTGACATCTATTTTGGGTTAATTATTAATTATTATCCTGGAAAATTTTAGTGCAAATCTACAACGGATAAGTGCATGGTCCGAGTCGGCATATGTGCTTCAAAAAGAACGAAACGCCTGGATGCAAACACGCCATCTACAACTAATTGCTACATGATCTCTTTGAGTCCACCGTTGTCTGAGAGCTGGAGGACACAATGTGGCGCAGCGTCTAACACTATGTCGTAAATTTGTACTACTTAAATATAATCTATGTCTCGCACAGCTATCCAAGAGCCGTTTACCATTGTGGTTGCGAGTCGAGCTTAAAGTGTATCTTCCAACTTAATGAAATTCTGCGTTACTTAAGCGCCCAACTTGTGCATTCATGTCACCCATAACCAAGACTTTGTCTGAACTTCGTGCTCTGCTTTATAAGAAGCATAGTTCGGAGTAAAATGTGTCCTTGTTTTCGTCTGTGCTTCAGTTGGTAGGAGCATATGCAGATACAACGACATGCAACATTGATTACGGTTTTTTGCATTGATTTTAGTAGATGTATTTAAACTTGCCGCACAAAGTCGACTATTTAAAGGGATCCATTCAATTAAGCAAGCTTCAGTTCATCTGCTAAGGACAATACCAACGCCCCATTTACCGGCTTGAGAAAACTCTGTGGAACCAGATGTTCGAAGCTAATAACGCATAAATAGGACTGGTACACCCAGTTCTCTAATGCACATAGGATCTTGTATTCTGGCCTCTGATGCACGACATAAATTGATTTCTAATATATCCAACATACGTGCAAGAGCTTCTTGTTGTCCAAGTTGTTTTAATATTCGCATATCGAATGCGCCGATTTTAAAACCTAACCTATGTTTAATGAATAATATTCTACTTAAACTATTTTGGATATTTGGAAACGCGAAATTGGGCTCAGTGATATGATCAATAATAACCATATTCATTGCATCTAAAAGAGCGTTATTGTTAGATTGAGAAGAGGAAAGGGAATGAAGGGAGGCAGAATCGGAGACAAAATTGCCTGCACCAGATAACAGAAATTACTCAAATAAACTTTCCACACACACCCACACCCACACACATTACCCGTGCGCACGCTATAACTCATATGTATTAAGGCGCTGCAATGACTCGTAATTTATACATTAAAACAATTTTCAACTATGCCCGATTATCAAGCTATGTATCAGAAGTTCTAATAGAAATTTTATTTATTAAAATGTGCAGATGAGCAATTCGGAAAGTAACTTGATTCCAAAAAAAGAAAAAATCTTAATATCTTAGACGAAAAATAGTTTTCTCTTCGCAAGTATGTATTAGGTGTTGCGAACCTAGTAACAAATTAGTTCAGTTGTGACCAGAAGGATAAACCAAAGGCATCATGAACGGAAAGTATAATCTCATGCACATTCGTTTCGTGCTTACTGGCGACTCATCAGTAGGAGCCGGTATTACGCCCTTTAACCACTATATATTTGGTAGAAGAATGTGGAATAATAGGACTTTATATGATGTTAGCTTCACTATTGCAGGTTTACACATTCGTCTAGGAGATTGTACCGTCCTATTATTCCACATTCTTGACCAAAATATATAGTGGTTAAAGGGCGTAATACAGGCTCCTACTGATGAGGAGCCAATAAGCACGAAACGATTGTGCATGAGATTATACTTTCCGTTCATGTTGCCTTTGGTTTATCCTTCTTGTTAAAACTTAACTAATTTGTTACTAGGTTCGCAACACCTAATACATACTTGCATATATATTAGTACTCCGCAACAAACAGTATTTAACTGTTTTCTCTTCGGTTCGGAATTTTTGAGTCTAAAAATGGATAGTGATAGATATAAGCTTAATGGTAGGATATGATTTTTTAATTTCGTTGTTATAAATTCAATTTAGTATAATACGACAGGTACAATTCATAAATTTAAAGGCTTTAGTCATTATTGGGCACTTATCAGTAGTTTCGCAAACGGCCCTGGCCTGGATTTTACTCTGGAAGCACTTTGATTTGCTGTTATGCAACTCGTATCCTGTGTCACTGAAGCTGCGTTTTGCCTACACTGTTTATATATGAACCATCGAATTTTTTTTGGTTAATCATTTCTTCTAATGAATTTTCATGATTAACGCTTCAGACTTAAAGGCCGATATATATATATATATATATATATATATATATATATATATATATCTGAAACCTGCATATTACATGCCTATTCAGTAATTGTTCAGTTGAATAGGTTATCATTGTGCTCTGTTTATTATAATTTTTAAAAAAAGTTATTGGTAATCGTTTGCTTCAACTGGGTGGATGATCAAAAATGTTTCGAAACATGATATACTTTGATGTTCCTTCTTTAAGTGCATTTAATCACCACATTAGATGTGTTCTTCACCAGATTCCAGAATTCGTTCCTTTGAGGTTTATATGGGGTTATCTTCGACAAATTCATTTAGGACTTCACCATTGAGGATTCCTGGTGTACTATTAAACTTCATGAACGCTTGACAAGTATAAGGTATATAAAATTTGTAGTCTTGTCGTGTTGCCAAATAAGTGTTCGTTTATATATTGTTGGTTGCCAAGGTTTCACATAAACTCAAGCAAATATTATGACTTACCATGAAACAAATTTGTTAACTTATGGTTAAGTGGATATAAAAATTTCAGCACGAACAATGAGCGCAATCCGATTCACACATGCACTCCGTGCTGATAGGTTACTTATCGATTGGAGACGACCTTATACTCAAAACCATTTATATTTGGTTAAATTGCTTAGGTTAATGGGACGGACAGCTGATTTAGGCATCCAATTTTCTCACAGTATTTGACAAACTATGTAGGGAGTTAGAAGTAAAAAACTAATTGTTTTGTGGTATGCCATGTCTAATACATAGATAATGATGAAGGTCGACTTTGTTTTGATCGACTATGTTAAATGCATCGTTGCATATTATCGATTGTAGCATATGTGTTTGTAAAGGTGTTCAAATTGACAAGTGAACAAATAAATAATCGTCCTAATTTGAAACTACCTAACAAAGTTTTCTTGATACAAATTAACCAATGAATGGTTTTTTTGTTGGTGATTTGTATGTGAATATTATTCCTGGTATACCGTCGATGCATCTTTTCATATTGATTTCCTTTTAGATATCGTATGTGTTATCATATATTTCGTTTTAAAAGATTTTCTTTGCTTTTATGCCTTCAAATTAATAACAAAAATTTAATCTAGTCAGTTTTTTGCCTTGCAACTGCCTTCAACACTGATAACTTCAAAGTACGTATGCTGTTCATCACTTCATTGGTTTGCTAGTATAAAGAATAATTGATTGCCTACACTGGTAGTTGAATTAGATTGCTAGTAGTCACTGCATGTGTCGGAAAAGCAGCTGTTTACAACTCAGATGAATACAGCTTCATCGTACGAGGGTATTTAATAAAGGACAGAATGTTACGTGTCGGTATAGTTTGTAATTATCCACGACACTCTCTCCCCTTCTCCTTCTCTCTCTCTCTCTCTCTCTCTCTCTCTATATATATATATATATATATATATATATATATATATATATATATACACAATATTAAAGTACTATGATTGACTTCAATTAGGTGTCTAATGATAGTACAACTATATATTTTTATTTGAAAAAAGAACACTGATCTACAAGCCCTTGGCTTTTCGTCATTGAGTGATTCCACAATAGTAGCCAAGATCACTTTTCGAAAAAATCGAATCATATAAACTTGAATTGAAAGCGAATAGGTTGTTTAGTAAAATAAAGTTGATTATTTGTTGATTTTAAATTGCTTCATGGGGGCCTGTTTACCTCCTTGGCTATATGGCCATGACTGATACGTCAGAACTATCATAGGCCGAACGAAAGTTTACTGCTCTCAAATTAGCAGGGCTTTTCCTCCAATACTGGATAGTAGAAATAAAGCATCCTACCTCAACTTATGAGTAGAAAAGAATCGCCTTTTTCTATGAACTGAGTACGAACGAGACACATTACTGAATGGGGGAAGCAGTTGTTGACTCCTGAAGGAATCAATGCAGATATCGTGCCTATGCAGAAAGTCAGCACTAAAATATTTACTAGCTCCATGGATAAAAGCGATTAGCGACTCGTATCCTTTATATATATATGTATATATATATATACATATATATATATATATGTATAAAGGAAACGAGTCGCTAGTCGCCTTCCATTTACATTTCTTTGGAGTTCTTGTAGATAGCGACAAGATAACAAAACTATCGTCAGTCACACGTTCAGACGCGTTTCTAACTTTCTTCATCATCATCAGAGTACGACGGCAAACTGACTATCGAGGATCAAACCGCAATACATATATATGGAAAGCAATATTTAGTATGCGTCTGTCATCTCTAGTAGTCTCGCATATAGTGTACTTGAATGGAAATATCGGCTTCAAAATTTCTTTGCAATCACGAACATGAATTGTTTGCGGCTTTCGCCATAGATATATAAAGGTAATACAATTAAACGATTAATGATTGTGCGGTTGGTCGTAACAATTCTTTAAATCAAGTTTGCTAGCTTGAAGTAAACACCAATCCCATTATATTTAACTAGTCGTCGAACAACCGCAAAACTAACATCAGTCACACGTGCGAACGCGTTCGACCGTCCATGATCATCATCAGAGTACGACGGCAAACTGACTAGTGAGGGTACGCCTTAAGCTTACTAGTTGGGCGTTATTCAGATAAAATGTTTACTTAGATTGAATACCGGTCTCCGTGTTGCTAACATGCTGAGACTGTGTTTTGGTAAACTTACCTCATTGGTCTGCTTCGTGTGAGAAACTAATCGAGTTGCATCATTACTAATGTAGCAAGAAGGGGTTCCATGTCCGAAAAACTCAAATAATTATTATATTCACGGGCAAATTTAAATTTTGCCTTTAAATTGTTTTATGTTACACATGATGTGAACGCTTAACCATCTGTATTGTTAAAACAACCGTTTTACCTACCTTGTTCTTGTGACTGCCACTCAACACAATGCGATTTGAAAATTGTTGTTCTGCCCGCTTCTCTGTCTCCCTTTCGTCTAAGCTGATTGCATGTCTGTCATAAAAGAATATTTCTTGTCAGAACAATGATTGATTTGCTTTCGACTGCTTAAGATTTAATTAAAATACGCACATTTATCCACTTCCGGACTACGTGAATTTTGGTTTTCCTGCTTTTTCCCATTGTGACTGGCTGCAAAGTTCCCAGCAAAAGACAGTGGCGAAAATCACATATAAAGTTAAATTTGTTTATGCTAACGTCTGTAGTTTATTTCGATTTTAATCTTATTTTATATTGTTATCTTAGCTTAATGTCCACACATTTCTTCAATATCATCACTAATTTTTATGCGGATTTAGCATGCATATAGCTCGAAAATGACTATAATTATTTAATTAATCGTTTATTTTATTAGAGATGTTCAAACCTTTTCTCTCTCTCTCCTTATATTGAATAAAGTTTTTACGCAAAACACAGGCATTTGGTATACATACATGCATGGGTCTTATTGAAATCAAGTTTGCGAGTACGAGATTAACACCAATTTTATTATACCGCAATATTTCCAGTCAAGTACAATTTATGGGAGTTTACTAGGAGTGAGGGTTGCATATCTGATTTTCGATACTATATATATATATATATATATATATATATATATATATATATATATATATATATAGATTGCAGTTTCGTCCATAGTTTGCTGTCGTGCTATGTTGATGACTATGGATGAACGAAACGCGTTATTGCGTGTGACTGAAAAATGTTTCGCTATATTTTGCGTACGGTTAGGTAAAATGACTGTCATCAGTCTTTAAATAAGATAACTGCGAGAATTTTTTTAAAATTCTGCTTCCGTTATTTCATGATTTTCTTTGCCAGGACTATGAAACCTATATCTATATGAGAGAGCCTCAATTTGTAAAGGCGTCAGTTTCTTGTTCGCTAAATTAGTAAATTCCGATCGGATGGTTTATTAGGAACCTTGTTTTATGAACAACGCTGTCATTAAAGTTTGACAGTTTTATTTTCGCAAACAGGCAATGCTCATTCAAAACGTCAGATATGGCATTGAAGTCAGCTTTTTCTGAGAGTACAAGATGATAACAGTTTTCTCATTTATAAATTGTCTAAAACAAAGCTATACTTTCGTTGATGATCTTTTGTTCTGTTTAGACTAATATAATTACTGAGCATTAGTTTTCCAGTTAATCAATGATTGTTCAATTGCTTAACTTGAACCGACCTTAATCCACTCCTATTAAATTCGTCATTGATTGTGGGACCACATGTAACTGTGAATTTCGGCGTTATATGACAGTGAAGCATTAGTCATTAATTGCTGATCTCACACTGTTTAGTAGAAAGGGTAGTGCTTACATAAAAGACCAGAGCGCTTCACAAAGTGGCCTCTACTATTAACGAGCAACATAATCACGAAAAATCAGGCATTAGCATCAGACCACTCAAAAAACTCACAGAGACGACAGGAAATACACTATGAGTATAATTGCGAGAATTATGCACTTGTACAAATAACGTAGCATCAACAGTTGCTTTCTTTACCTATTTTAGAGCCAGTTCATATGTACGTGCTGCATGTTGATATATAAAATCATAATCGACTGAAGAATCATAATTTGTTTAGCATGAGTGTGATGTTAGTACATATTTGGTATCAGCAATGTTACCAATAAGCCCGTCGAAACTAATAGATAGAAACTGCCAGACGTCAAACCGGAAATCTCTTCAACTATATATATTTTTTTCGAATACAACAACATTTATTATAAGAAGCGCTTTAGCTTTTTCTTATCAATTGTTTAGCTAAAAAAATGAAATAATTATTAAAGGATAACAAATAAGATTACACAAAAATAGATACTGGTCCTGAATGTCCAAACGGATCTTGCATAGCTCAACATCGTTTCACAACATAGAATGGTGCCAGAACCCAAACAGTTCTTGACAACTTTTCTTTATAGCAAAAGCCTCCAAATAGGAGGCAATTTTGCACATCTAACCCTAATTAAAATGGAAAATCGTCGCATAGGTGGGCTGTATTTTTCGTATAATAAGTAATATTCGCACATCACCAATCGGATTTTGCAAACATCAAGCGTAAACTTAATCATTCATTGCACTTGTTCGAAAACGTTTTCTCTCAGGGATAACTCTAGTTATATATATATATATATATATATATGTATATATATATATATATATATATATATATATATATAATTTATGTGTTCTGTATTCCTAATTATAATTATACTGTGTTAAATTAAAAGGCATGGATATTATAAATATAATATATATATATATATATATATATATATATATATATATATATGCATATATATATATATGTAATTTTTCACTACACTAATCCTATGTATTTTTTTCAGATTTATTAAAACTTACATCATTTAGCAAATTAAATTCATTCAGTAGACCGGTTCCGTCGTTATTGGGAACGATTCAAGTAATGTCCAGAATTTACTTTTGACGGGGCTCGAACCGGGGCATATTAACTTTGGGGTCTTGGACTCTATACGCTGCGCCACTCACGCCGCATGCTAAACACAATTTGAAGTCCTTGGCTGGCTTGTTTTTTTGTTGTTGTAACCTTTACATTAAGTAAAGCCCATTTGTAATCTCTTAAGATCCGAAGTTCTCAATATCCACCATCGAATTTTCATTATACCACAGACAATATGTCACTTGAAGAAATTATAGTAAATTGAATTCATTAATTGTAGAGGTCGCTAAAAAGACGAAATTGGTCTTCTGGATGAATTGCAGTTGCTACTTGTTGCAGTTTATTTTATATTTATTGCATATATATCTACAAATTCTGTCATAATATATATATATATATATATATATATATATATATATATATATATATATATATATTAGCGATTGGTTGGTTTTGTAATGAGTAAATTAGTTTTATGTTTTTTTGAAGTTGTACCATAGATGTAGGTATACTTTTTGTTATAATCTGTGGTTGGCTCTTGTTGACACTAACTTTTCAAATCGTAATTTGCTTTCTTATGTTATTTAACGTATTTCTTTAGTCAATATGACAGCAAGCTGTCTGTGCTTTGACGATGATTGCTGTGACTGCTGTTTACTTGTTTTCATTAGCCCACTGGGAATGGCCAACGTAGTTTAATTTTAATGTCCATAGCCAACGCTGTGCGGCAACTAAGCAGTGGTAGTAGTAGTAGTAGTAGTAGTAGTAATCGTAATAGTATTGTGCTTTGCTTGCATATAAATGCAACATGTTTCTTTTAGATGCAACAATGTTTCATGTAGCTGTTGCGCTTAATGAATGTGGTTTTCACTCTTACGAGCATAGTCAATTTACGACTTTTAATTTAACGCATTTAAAAAATGTTCTCTGCGATTCAAACATGTGCCAAGCACTTGAAGTGCTCACGTTTAATTTACGAACATTAGCTAAACATATTCAATTTTTTTAAATTAGTTATTATCACTTGCAAAATCGGTGCCTGCTAGTCTCAAAAATTGTTTCATTGCTTCGCTGTTTGCCTAAACTTTCATAGGGCTGCTCCGAATATTAGGTTTTATTTCAAACTAAATGAGAACATCATTTTGCAAAAAATTGTATGCTCGTCCTTGTGTGCTTAACTTTATTCAACTTACCAACAATTTGATAGACAGTTTATTTGTGATTTTCTCTTCAGAATCACTTTCTGTTACTAACATCTCGATACTGATAATAAATGCGAATTTGTCGGACGACTTTAGACTGAACGTTGCTAGAAATAATTGTCAGCTTTCTATGTTAATTTGACTTTAATAGTATCACATATAAAGTGAGTTAGGCAAATGTATTTAACAGCAAGTAAAGTCTAAGTTATTATGTTAAGTATGGTTCTTCCTGCTGCAGAGGCCCCACTATATCATCATCATTCTGCATGCGAATCCTTGCGTGATAGGGCGTCGAAGCATTATGAGTGGCGTTCTTGTTACAGATTTGCACTGTAATCATTTTATTCTTTATTTACTTCTCTATGATGATAGAGTACACTTCCCTGTGCATTTGCTTTGCCTTGTAGTGCATTTGGCCTAACAGAAAAGTTGAAAAGAGATCTAAGTGGCCTCGTTTCTTTCTGTTATCTAGGTAGGTTTTACCTTCTATGTGGGATACATTTCCTCTTGTATAATTGATCCGTATTCGGTTACGGTCCTACTTATGATTTTGAAACTGTAAGTTATGAACATTTGTGCTGATGCAGAGCATTTTAGTATGATATCAACGCGTGTGAGGGCTCAATCTTCGGCAAAACTGTTCAGTTTACGAACAATTTTGTAAGCAACTTCTCCTTTTTCCAAATACTTACACAGGAATAAAGAAAACTTTACTTGTCTTTTTACTAATAAGAAAACTAGAGCTTCTCGGGACATAAGTTTAGACATGGACCTGCCTTGGCAAACCAAATAAAAAAGGTAAACAATAACTATTAAAAAAATTTTGCGGATAGAGATACTTCTAGTATTAATACTACTATTAGCAACGACAGTAACACTACTATTATTAATTAAAATGCTACTAATGCTACTACTATAACTTTTAATACAAGTTTTAATATGGCTAATTCTTTCATTTCGGTTTGTTTTACACAGTTGTTTCTTCAGGTTAAGATAAAAAAGACTGATTTATTTAAGTGATTGATCGTTATATTGTCTGTAATTTAATGTTTTCTTCATTTTATCCTTTATCTTTAAACGAAAGACCAGTTTTTGATAACCTCAAAAACAGATATTTATGAAATGAATCGTGATTTTAAATCACTTCCTTTAAAATTTTCATGCTTGATTTAATTAGACCCAAGTTTGTTTTAGGCAATAGGAAATAGGCCCTATTAGATTCACTTTTATTCATTACAATTTTGAATTTGTAGTAATCGAAGAAGTAGTAAATAAACCAGAAGTTGACGCTATGAGGATAAAGAACTAATTATTTGCCGAAAGTGCATGCAGTTCTTTCTATCTTTGCTTTTTTCTCTATACCTATCTCGTCAAGCAATAGTTTCTCCCAAGGAATTTAATTTCCGAGCTGGCATCCTGATTAGAAGCACCGCTCTCAGAATTTCTAATATAACGAATGACAACTTATATTACCATCAAAATATTACGCGACGGAGAAACCAATAATGTTAGTGTTTGTCATTTACGACAACGAGGACATCATGTATTTTGCTATAATCAAGGTTGCGATCTTGAAATAAACACCGGACCCTTTAGGTATATACATTTTTCAGTATAAACAAGGTATTGTATAGTGTTGACAAGGTAATTCATCCAGTAGACCGGTTTCGTCCTTATTGAGAACTTATCATGTACAATCCAGAATTTGCCGTAGACAGAACTTGAACCTGGGCATTTCTGCTTTGAAATCTAGCGCTCTAACCACCGAGCCACCCTATAGCACACTACACACAATTTTAATTACAAACTAAATAATGTCTCTAGGTTATCTCCTCCTCTAGGTGAAGGCTATATGGCATTCCTTTAGACCTGATGTTCCAACCAACAGTCTCCAATCCAACATTATAGAACCTGCCCAGCACTACATTGCGATGTGATATTTAATTGAAAATTTATTTAATTAAATGTACATTGGTTGAGCGAGCGCTGATAACAATTAATATAATCAAGGTTGCGATTTTGATATAAACACATGTCCCATTATGTGCATACATTTTTTAGCATAAGTTAAGTATAGTTTAGTGTGGTAAAGGTAATTCATCAGTAGACCGGTTTCGTTCTTGTCACATACTGTCCAGATTTTGCCGCAGACAGTACGTGATGAGTTCCTAATAAGAACGAAACCGATCTACTGGATGAATTGCCTTTTCTACATTATACAATGCTTAGTTTATACCGAAAAAAATTATGTACATAATGCATTAGGTGTTCATATCAAGATCGATACCTTGATTATAGTAATTGTCACCACCGCCCGCGCAACCAATGTTCGTTTAATCATATCTTCTTGAAATATAGTTTAGAGAAGGCAATAATAACTTATTTCTTGACTTAACAATGATTTTAAACTGATTCATACTACTAGAGCTTTTTTGGCACTCAAGACTATGCCGCAATATCAAATATCACGGCAATGTTTCTATTTCGTTTAATCCAATGGGGTACTTGTTTAATTTAAACATAATTTACTATCGACGACATATTAACTTGACGCATTATATTGAGAATAGTTTTATACGTGCCATGTACATCAATTTAGGTTTAATGCATGAGATGTATGCTCGAGTACAGTGTATGTGTGATTACTAGGATTTAGCCACATTTTTGGTTTTCGTCTTCTTAGATAGACGTTGCGGTGTGATCCTCGTTCTCCAGTTAGCCATCGTGCTCTGATGAGGGCCAATAGACGGTCGAATCACATCTTTACGTGCAATTCTTTAAATCAAGTTCGCGAGCTTGAAGTAAACACCAATCCCATTGTATTTAACCAGCCGTCGAACAACATAACAAAACTACCGCCAGCCGTAACACAATGAAGCGTTTCGACCTTCCATGATTATCATCAGAGTATGACGGCACAGTCAACGATTGCGTAAAAATAAAATAACGTCTATTAAGATGTAACTCAAACCGTATTGTTTAAACTTGTAGTATTAATACCGAAATAGGAATTGTCTTTCGTTTTCACAATAATACTACTCCAATCGATTTTTCGAGCTTAAAATTTAATTAACAATATTTTTCTTATTAAAATTTTGTTATCAATACTTTTTATTCAGAGAGGAGAGTGAAACTATCCTGGAGCTTAAAGGTCTCACACCAAATGGGATGTTGCCACTTGGCGTACTTTCTGGTGGTCGTGAGATGATCAAAGGCGGTGAGTTGTTTTCAAGACAAGTTTTCATATATTCCCAACAGCCAATTCACTTTAGACAATGACATTTTTATAACAGGTTTTGCTAAACGGGCTTAACTGCACTAAGGTTCGGTAGACTTTTATAAATAATTTCAACATTTTATTATACTGGGCCTAAACTTTGTTTTAAGTTTTCAAGTGCGGTTTTGTACTGTATATTTATTTCTACTATAATGCTGCTGACGCTTTTTGAACGCCTTGTTTAAATGACTTAATTTTGGCGATGATCTGTCTAACCACAAGATCATATTATCATGGACATCGATTATATTTTAAGGGATCTGCATTGTGTGATATACCTATTTTCCAGTACGTTGTGATTATTTAAAGCCGCAATTTTGACGATTTTATTTAATAATAGTTTCTTATATTAATGTTAGTGGCTTTTAAATAAGAAAATACGGTCTACTCACTTCTGTTTTTTCACGATTTTATTTAATAATAGTTTCTTATGTTAATGTTAGTGGTTTTTAAATAAGAAAAGTCTCTCACTTTTGTCTTGCAAACTGAATCGCTTACTTTTACGTTTGTTAGTTTATTTTTGAATTTTATTTGGCAAACTAATCTGATTCACACAAGAAACTCATCGGACAGTTCAATTGTAACGTTTTAATTGATTACGAAATTGACCGACCATGAGCCAAACATGTTGGATCTCCAGGGTCAGTAAAAAATATTAGTTATAGTAGTATACAAACAATAGAAGTATTAACATTAGAAGCGGTGGCGCTGGTAGCAATAGTAGCAGCAGTAGTATTAGTAGTATAACCCTTAATATAAGTAGTAGTGATGCTGGTATTTGTAGCGTCAGTAATAGTAGAAGTGGTGGTAGTAGCAGTACCACTATCCAAAAAAATTTAAGCGTCGTCAACCATGTCTCGATGGCCGATCGTACATGGGCTAACGGGGCTATGACGGTGGTGTCACCAGGGCGTGGTGGATTTCCGACCGGCAATCGGATCTCCTATAAATACCACATGAGCCCGACGACGGCACCATGACTCGGCGTGTGTTCCCCGCCACAAAAGGTTCAACAGCCACAGGATTGCATGGACTCCTGGACAGTACCCCGTACTTTCGAATGGCGAAGGAGCTCTCAACAGCCACCGGCAACCATGCAACTTACTGCTGCCTTGCAGACTGCGCTTGGATGTGCAAAGGCTAAAGGTGCGTCCTCGATCAAAAAGCCGAGTGGTGAGGGGACACCACTTGTACCAAATTCCCAAGAAACTCCATGAAATCAATGGAGCCGGCTTATCCTCCAAAAGGAGTCAGCCGCAGTAAAGTAAAGTAAAGTAACTGCTTTATATGCCAGTAAAGTTCGTTTCTCATTATTTTATTTTATTTACTGTAAGTCAAATATATTTTGGTTACCGCTTACGGTTTTAATTGTTCTTTAAATTTTATTTTTCTGCTTTTGGCAAACTAACCTGAAATCCGAAATGTTGTGTTGTATTATTAAGTCATGCGAAGTACATATGGGATTTACATAAGAGAATCGCCGAGTAGTTCAATTGTTCCGCTGTAATTGGTTTCAGAAATAACTTAATGAGCCAAATAAATATGGGCTCCAGGTAAAGTTGATTGTGATTACGCACACTTTTTTAGTACCTAAAGAGAGTTCTAGCAATCACGTCCACAACATTTGCATATTGTCGTTTCTAGTCCACTTGTTGTCCGGTGTATGGCTGGAATTTCTTCAATATTGTAACCGTAGATAACATTAGATTCAGATTGCAGTTGAATCTTATCTTTCACACTAGGTAGAGGAAGTTTGATGGAGTATGTTATTATAACTAAATCAGCTGCAAAATATGTAAAAGCCAAAACGGAACGCAATCTATCCCTTGCCTCTTCACGTTAATATTGTAAATCGGTGTGTCAACTTGTTGGAGTAACATGTGTTCGGAAGTAGTTCTCAGTCTTAGTTTTGGTGAAATTTGGCATATCTACGAATCCATTGTGTTGGTGCTATATACCTATTCGACAACCATAGTATTGGTACCCCGAACAGGCTCGGTATATTTATTATCTATAGTGAGTTGGCGTAGAAGTAGCATTGTTGATGACTTTTTATGAAGCTAATTCAACTACTGCGGGTATACCCATTTCAGTTGGCAGTAGCTTTTGAAATGCAAATATTGTGCTTTCCACGCCTTCTTAGAGAAAACTGATCTGTGCAATGTGCCATCAGCTCTACATTTGAGCTATACATAAAAAAGCCAGAGTATCATCCTCTTCGTTTTCAATTATAAATATTTGTTTTCGGATGCCATTCGTTTAACTTATTGAGTAGTTCTCCAGCATGAACACGGCTATCAAAGACAAAAAAAACATCATTAACACATCGGTTGTGTAGTTTGATCATGCATATAAACATATCGGCTGATTGGGCCGGAGCTGAATCCATTCCTAGACATGTTTCTGTCTGTATAATTAACCATTAAAATGAATTGACTATCTGGAAGGTATAAATGCAATAACCTCTCAATCTGCGTTTCACTCAGTTTACAATTTGGTAAAAATTCCAAAACATAATGACACACAAACTCACTAGTTTCCTTTAAGTAGACATTAGTAAATAACGACCCAACATCAAACGAACGCATCCAATGAGTTTTAACGTTAAATTTGTCTACCTTTGCAACAAATTCACTGGAATCTTTCAAACTGCACATAGTGAGATGATCCCTCACGGGCTTTAATAGACTAGCCAACCATTTCGTCAATTCAGGCGTTGGCGTATTTATCATTAAGACAGTTGGTCTCATGTGAATGTCATGCTTGTACGTCTTCGTTAAATTTAACTTAGTCACTTTTTCTCTATTTCAACAGTTTGGACTAATAGATTTATCTTTGTATACTATCAATCTTGACTGTTCTTCTAACCAAGCATAACTTCATTTTTTCCTTTTGTCCATACCTCCAGTAAAATAAGTTGACAATATGGAGCGAAAGCGCTAGTGTGTAATTTTAAATGTATTTTGAAAACTCATTTCGGGTAATACATGTTTTGTGTGTCTGAAGTAAAACTGTCTTACAGGCATTGTCGTTAAACGCGATAACATTATTTGAAGTTCTAAAATCTTTCTCTTATTTCTTGACTATATGAGCCGCTTGAATTGATCTCTTGTTTTTCAACGTGTTTTTTGTTTGGATAGTGGTTTTGAATTTCGTTTCAATGTGGTATCTACTGTTTTCTCACTTTTTCCGTGTTGCATGTAGGCCTGCGTAGTGGCAACTCTGTACTGCGTTATCTATAATGATCTTATTTAAATTTTATTAATTTCTGTTTTTTTAAGTGCCAACGTTTTAAATTTTAAGAATATCAAAAGATGATATTTCCTCTCAGAGATGGCATGCATAAGTAATTATTGGCTCACCACTTTTCTACTCTACTTAGCCTTGATCACAACTTGACACGATCTACGACTTCACCGAAATTGGCATAGTGAATAAAATTCCGTTTTCCTGCACATAGCGATATCTTTGTACGGAAACTAATGGCTCCATTTTATTCCATTTAATACTGGATTCATCTGTGCAAACCGCAAAATTAGCCCATAAGCAAATTTAATGGGGTTCTAAATTAACTCATCCTGCTTTTAGATCGACCAAGATGCGTAAGTATTGTGTTATAATTGATAGTTTTTGTGGTCAACAGAAAATCGTCTTCTTAGGAAAACGTTTACTGTGTCAGGTGCGCACGGCATTTCTAAATGGATTTTGGAAGCAAAGAAGCCGAGTAAAAAAGCTGGCGTGCACGCGAATAGTCAGCAACTTTTCTAAACCGTAACTGCGATGTGATCTGAGCATCCGGATCTCATTTAAAGAAAACCGCAATCAATTTGATGAGCACATCGTTTGCGCTCTTTCCCGTTTAGTGCTAACCAGCTTTCACATTCTATTCCATCTTACATGTTGATACATACATTTCCAGGAATCAGATTATAACTCCGCCATTTAGACTTGCTCTTTGTGGTTTGGTTGCATCCGAACTGGCATTTTCTATTTAATATTGGCGTATGGCTGATGCCAATACACTTCACGTCTTCGAAGTAAGCATAATAAGTGAACGCATGTTAAATTTCCGCGTTTGGGATTACCTTGTTTATGCTAATCCCTTTCATTTGCTGCAGCCATGCGCTGCACTAATGTGGGAAAAGCATATGGCGTATGTCAATTTGATGCTAAAGTTGGTTATACATATAGTTTTAAGCAATTTTGACATTGGTTTGTCGTTTAAAACCAATTTTATTGAATAGTTGCAATGCAGTTTGATAATCTATGTAAGGATAGACGCTTTCGTATAACTCGTTATTAAATACATGAATTCTTGTTTTCAATGTGTGATTACTTTACAGTTTATTGTCTGATGCACTTATTTTGTATTAACTCTCATAAACTTTTTCTGTAGGTTTTGTCAGTCCTAATGTTTCACTTATTTGCCTTGTGAGTTCTTTGCATTTTGGCGCTTTTCAAGTCTTTTTGTAATTATGCAAATGGAGATGCGCACGTGTTGTTGAGCGTTTCAATAGGGAACAGGCTTTACTGTTGGATAGTTACAATTTTAATTACCCTCGTGAATTGCTAATTTAATTTATTTATAAAATGAAGATGTGTTCACAAAACTAAAAATACATCCTTCATTTCTAAATATAATGCATGAACTGGCTGTCATTTTAAAAATTCGTTATTTAATTACAAATGTTGCGGTTTTGGATCATCAGTGCGCATATGTTTCTTGTAATAGGCATAGCTTACCTAATAGCATTACATAGTTAATGAATGCGCCGACGACGATAAAATTTACCAAGGCTGTGATCCTGATATAAATACCAATCATACTTTGTACTTATTTTTCAGTATAAATCAAGCATAGTATATATTATGAGATTGGTATTTATATTAAGCTTGCAATCTTGATTTAAATAATTACCTAGGATTAGAACAGTTTCCGGAAAGAAACAAATATATATGCAATTTTTGTATTATGTGTTGCACATTTAGTAACAATTTAGTTCAAATTTGACCGGAATGATAAACCAAAGACAGCATGAATGAAAAATATTATCATGTGCGCATTCGTTTCGTGCTTACTGGCGACTCATCAGTAGGAGACGATATTCGCCCTATGCGCACTATATATTTGGGTGACGAATGCGAATATAGGGCGTAATGCCGGCTCGTACTGATGAAACGCCGTTGAGCACGAAAGGAATGTACACATGGGGTTATACCTCCCAATCCTGTTTTCTTTAGTTTATCCATCTGGTCATATGTGACCTAATTTATTTCTAGATGTGCAACACCTAATACACAATTATCTTTGAGGATGTTAGTGAAAATCGGTCTAATAGGACGTCCCGAATTTAGTATGAACAAAACTTGTAATCACAGGTAGGTTTTTGTGTCGTGCTTACGGGTAACTTAATTGTAAGAGGTGGTAATACTCCTCCACCCCACTATATATTTGATCAAAGTTTGGTCAGTGCACTCACCTATACGTGCGTGTATTAAATTAGCGGTAGGGTTAACGTCATAATAAATGTTTATATATGATATTAAAAAAACCTGTAAGTAGTATCAACACTTCGTTTATGGTGATTAATATACAATCGTTCTGAAAACCGGCTACTCCAGGAAATCTTTATACTCTGGTTTAGATCGGCAAAAGTCATCATATTTTCACATTACTTATGACATCATTCAATGAAATATATTTATCAGTTATATTTTCTTTGTTGCGGAAAACTAACCTATGTGAAGTTTTTTATTAGGTATCTTGTAAAAAATGTTCAAATAGGACCAGAAAACATACCAAAGTCAGCATGTACACATGTGATTCGTGAATCATCAGTAGGAGCCGATACTACTCTCCAAACCCACTATATAGTTAGCTAAATAATTTGGTGCAATTGAAGAGGACAATCCTTTGGACGAATGTGTACAAAAGCCATCCTAAACACTTATAATTAACAACGGTATCATATTACATCATTCACACCATATATATATATATATATATATATATATATATATATATATATATATATAATATATATATATATATAATAGACTTACTACAGTTTATTCGTCGGTTTTTGGTTATTTCTCCTGCACTGCTTGAGGAATAGTTTTGGCGCAATATCCGATTGTAAACACGATTTTAAGAACTAAATTCTTTCTAGAAGTTTGGCACAAGTAAAGTTGGCTGCAATATAAGTGTTTAGTTCGTTACGGGTAAAAGGCTGACCCCGCTCTTTAATCATCTTTATAATGTCCATTGCCTTTCAATATTACACAGTATATTTCTAATTATATATATATATATATATATATATATATATATATATATATTTATTTATTTATTTATTCCGAATTTATTTTCTGGGAAAATTATGATTGACTAAGTGCCAAAATCTATTTTGGTTGGCCTAAATTAATATAATAAAGTCTAGTTTTCACAGGTTTCCAATTGATTGACGGAGTAAGGAAGTACTTGTCTGATTTTGAGTTTCATTTGTACTTGTTTGCAGCCGTCATACAAGTGGTTTAAGGTTAATTAAGCTTTGACGTGTGTGTATGCGTTTGAGTGTGTGTCCGTGTGCAGGTAGGAATGCTTCGCAATGTATAACTAAGCGATGCCTAAGCTGGGCTACTTTTTAATCAATGAATTGTACTTCAGCGAAGAATTTGCGTTTTTGGCTATTTCATGTTCAAAAGTATTTTTGCGCGTACATTTTCTGTTTTCGTCAAATAGTTTCTGCTTTGTGTTGTTGTTACTCTCGGTAGCATCTCAGTATGTGTGGGCTATCGTATAAACCGCTTTACTAATTCAATCGTTTCGGGCGATAATATTAATGCTTTTCGTATAGCTGCTGCTGCTACTACTTCTACTACTATTACTACTACTACTAATTTATCTTGTTGCCAGTCCGTTTTACTCGTTGGTTATGCTTATCCAGCAAATAATCGTGTTGTGCTCATGACGGGAATAATATTACCGGTTGTGTTCATCTGTGGCCAGGCAAATACTATATTGTGTTGGAGGAGCTTATGGCCGTTCAGATCGTGGACCTGCTCTTAGCTATAAATGGATTTGTGTATGTCTAATCAATTTTTCCGAATGTGCTTAATGATGAACGATGAATTTGTCTAGTTCGTTATGTGTCGTAAATAAATTCTCACAAGCTATTTCTGTGACTTTTGAATCGATTTATGATGAATGTTCTGAAGGATACTGTTGATCAAAGGCTTATTCGTATATCCCTTATATGTGTTATTGCACATGCCTATCATAGTTTTCATTACGAAAGCTACTCATTGAATTTTCGTTTTATGTTTGGCAGCCAGCTTCAAATTTCACTCCGCTGAAGGTGATTTTAACTGTTGCCACTAACTCTGTGTCAGGTACTGTTTGTTGCGGAGAGCTAATATATATATATGCGCTTGTGTATTATGTGTAGCGCGGAAAGTGATAACTAATATCATGGTCAGAGTGTAGATCTTGAAGTTCATTGTGTTGGTACCATGTACTGACACGGCAATAATAGATTTGTTACCATGTGCCTATTCAGCAATCATAGTGTTGGTCCACTTTACAGGCTCGTTATATCCTATATGAAGTTGGTTTTGAAATCGCATTGTCAATGACTTTGTACAAAGGTTACTCTATTACTGATGGTCTCTGTTACCAGAGGACAAAACAGCACAATAGAGGTAGAATGTGGAAAAATTGAACAAATATTGTATAAGACGTGCGTTCATTTTATAGATAAAAAGGCGACTACTTGGTTGAATTACAATGCATCGATTTAAGAGCAGCTGCATATCAGACACTACCTCGTTGTACAACTATAATCACTCCTACCCGCAAACACAAATCAGCTTACGCACTCGCTAGCAATGGAACACCTGATAAACAGTAATGCTAATGCGCCACAAAAAAATTGAATTTGTTTATTTATAAACATGAAATGTGTGATCACAAGGTCGATTACTGAAGAAGATAATCAGCAAGCGATTTAGACTAAACGCAGCTGACAAAAGGGGTAAACTTTTCCTGGTGTCTTTCAATGCAGTAAATTGAATAGTTGTGTGTTTGTTAAACTGTCAATTATTAAATTATTCCTTCACTGAATGTTGTACAGAATTTTATCTTGAACTGTTGAATTGTGTTTTGTTTTTTTGCGTGCGTATACTTCTTGATGCACTTTTTCAGTTTCTCGTCTGTGGTTCTATATTGTCATCATTGTATCCAAATTATTTCCTCTTTCAGCTTCCACCACTCTTGTATTAGTTATACAAGTAGGTAGGCTTTTATTGCGCGGTTGGTAATTACCACTCTTTATATAAAGTTGACCAACTTCAGATAAACACCAATCCAATTTCATACTGATGTGTTTTGAACTTTCATGGTAATTATACTACAGTTAGGTTCTGTTTGTTGCGGTAAGATAATATATACGAAATTGTGTATTAGGTGTTACACACATAGTACCAAATTTGCTCAAATATGACTAGAAGGATAAACCAAAGACAGCATAAACTGAACGTTTAATCACGAGCACATTCGTTTCGTGCTTAGTGGCGACTCATCAGTTGAACCGGTTTAACGCCTCTTCCCATTATATATTAGGGCGAGAAATGTAGGAACATAGGGCTGTACAATCTCCTATACGCTAGTGTAAACCTTCAACAGTGAAACTTACTTCATATAAAGTTTCTGACATTGCGAATTCAAAGCCAACTCACTATATATTATATATCATCATCATGTCCAGCCACACAAAAGTCAAGTGACTAATGTTTCACTGCCATATTATATATATATATATATATATATATATATATATATATATATATATATATATGCAAAACGTCACTTGACTTTGTGTGATTGGACATGATGATGATATATAATATATAGTGAGTTAGCTTTGAATCTACAATGTCAGAAACTTTATATGAAGTAAGTTTCACTATATATATATATATATATATATATATATATATATATATATGCAATTGTGCAGGTTTACACATTCGTAAAGGAGATTGTACCGTCCTATTTTCCAACATATATATATATATATATATATATATATATATATATATATATAGTGAGTGAAAGGCGTAATACCGGCTCGTACTGATGAGAAGTACTGGTTTATACTTCTGGTCATATTTGAACTAATTTTGTATTGGTCGCGTAAAAGTTGTTGCACAATGACACGTTATATACTTTAAATTACGTTTGCTATATTTATGCAAAAACTCATCCTATTGTATCCCACCATTCGCAGACGATAGATTTGCAATGTCGTACGAGCGATTAGCTACAATAGGATTGGTGTTAATATCAAGCTCGAGTAATTATTCTAAAACTTTATGCTGCGGTCTGATTCTCGTTAGTCAGTTTTCCCTTGTGCTTTGGTGAGGATCAGCAAAGGTTCAAACATGTCGGTACTCTCAACTGACAGCGGTTGTATTTAGTTGTTCGATTAGTCTAATAAAATGGAATTTCTTTTATTCTTCTATTTTTTTTAACTAAATTCCTTTTATTTTTCTAAATTTATGCTTAATGTACTAGATGCTTCAGCTAGCTTGAAATCAATAGAAAAGAACATACCTCTATGGGATGTTATATAGATTTGTTTTGTAGAAAAATTATATCAATGCACAAAGATATTCTCAATTTAAATTACTCATTTTCCTAATTTAACTCGCAATTAAGCAATGAGACTTTCTCAGATAAACATAAATAGCATATGAAATTTATGCTGATTGTTATATACATAAAACTTTTTATTGATATACCTGTCGCTAATAAAAATCAGCACCAGCAGCCTATTTTAATTTCGAATGATTATTATCATTATTATTTCAGCTTCGTTTGAATTAAATATTTGGTAAAATTTCGCATCGCATGAAATATTTCTTGTCAAATTATAATTATTTGGATCTGTATTTTATGACTCCATTCTAATGCAATAAATGTTTTTGTTTCCTCCTAATCACACATGCACACACACACAAACAATTTGCCAACTTGCACGTATCCACCTGAACAGCTGCCTTGACTGGCCAGATCGAATCGTTTGAGGATGCGCGCGCTATTGACAAGGTGAATGAGCGTATGCCTCCTCGTCGAGACAGCATTCCAGCCGGTTTAGATTCGTATGGCGAGAGAGCCGCTAGCATTGACCCCGCGTTGCAAGAGGCGATGCTGAAGTCAACTAGAGCAGCGGAGGCTGCTAACGTGGCAGCAGCGGCTGCTTTTAGCATGGACGATGTTGTTGGTGACAGGGATGAAGACAACGCGGGTAGTCCGACTTCGTCTTTAAATGCATCCGGTGCGTTAAATCTACATAACAATACCTACTTTGAGTCAAATTATATTGTTGTTTTGCAAAATAAATTTTATATTTTAAATACGCTAGTTAAGAAATGATTTACAAATATGCCCGAAAAAGAGCATAAATGCCATGTTTTTATTATGCAATTTAACATCGCGTCACAGTTATTAAGGTGGGTTTTGGTTGTATCAGTTCGAGTTTTTGTTAAATTTCTCGTCTTTCGAATAAGCCGCTGCATGAAATTTCTGTTGCAGTTCTTTTTAGGCATCAAAGTCTCCAGCTCATGATGATTTATATAATCCATTCATATAAGCATATATATATATATATATATATATATATGTTTATATATAAGAGGTAGACGAAGAAATATATATGCTTTACTGCAGAATTTCTTTCAATAATGCTAACTGATTCATTGTTTAGCTTACGAAGTTAAAGTATTAGGCGAAGCATATTTCTTCCGAAATTATGTCTGATGTCTTTAATCTCCAGTTTGTAAATCGGTTAGAATCTTCATACGAACTAGCTGTCTGAAGCAAATAATACATTTATATTTAATTTAGCAAATTGACTGGAGCTATGCTTATTCCACTCATATTGATTGGTCGCCAATTTGTCTGAGTGGAGTTTTACTGTATATATTCTGCGATCATTTATCAATTTTGTTGAGAATATTGCATGATTATAGCATTTGAATCTGAACTTTGCATCAATTTTACACCAGTATGCTAATATTAGGGTATTATTAAATGTAATACTAGTAGTTGCTTCAGACTGCTTTTGATATGTAGTGTTGAAGATAGCACAAGAAACATCAATAGGGTTCTTTAAATCAAGTTTGCGACCTGGAAATAAGCACCAATCCATTACGACAACATAGCAAAACTACATTCAGTCACACTAACTCGTTTCGACCTTCCATGATAACCATTAGAGTAAAACGGCAAACTGACTAGCGAGGGTCAAATCGCAATGCATTTATCTCGAGAGCGAAATGCGATATTCGGCTCTCACCTCTAGTAGTCTCGCATTCATTTTACTTGACCGGAAATGTAGGCTGCATAAATCTAGTTTGTGAACTTGAACCAAACATCTATCCAATCGTTGTAGTTTTCCGTCGTGTTCTTATGATGATCATGGAAGGCGGAAACGCCTTAGTGCGACTGACAGTAGTTTTGCTGTTGTGGGTCTAGTTAAATACTTTGGGATTGATTTTTCTACCAAGTCCGCAAACTTGATTTTGAGAATTGTTATCACTACACGCTCAATGAATGACTGTTTAATTTTATTGTATTTAGAATTATAATGGCATGATATATATATATATATATATATATATATATATATATATATATATATTAAGCACTTGCTGTATTTCCGTGACAGGCGTTCGAACCATAGTGCACTTGCATCAGTCTTGCAACTCATCCACTGTGTCAACCAACTCGCTCATAAGTATAACGACTTATAGTTATTAGTTTGCCTTTCCTACAGGTGGATGGCATTCGCGAAGCTTTCGATTTAAAGATGCAATACTGGCAAGTGCTTGGTGAATGCTCATAAAGACAAAATTAGTCTACTTGGTGATTTAAATATGCCACTTTTTACAGTTACAGTTCTGCTGACACTTTATATATGTATGCATATATTTTATAAGCGCAATATGACTGTCTCGAGGCTAGAATTGCTTTTGAAATATCAGCACACGATCGTTTGTTTCATAGAAAACTTTCAGAAGGATTGTATTTCCCCTGGAACCGTTGAGCATAAGTATAAACAGTTAGAAGTCGCCTTGTGTACGGTGAGGATAATCCTGCTTCAATTGCGTGTTAGTCAAGTTCCATTCCTCTTCACTTTGGCTTTCCTTAGGCGTATGATGATAGCCATGGCCCAAATCACTCTGGGAGTGGTAACTGTTTTGATTCTTGCGACTGTGAGAGGACTACTCCGTGTGCAAAAATGAGCTCCATGATAGTGCGCCTTCTGTTACCCTCGACATTTACTTGACTTCGACACAAATAACATTTTTAATGATTCTCTTATCCAAGTAACCGTATTTTTTAATACTAAGCTTATATTACTGTGTCATCTTTCTGATGGACTGGTTAATTATTTTGTGGTCTAACCTTTAATATATGGCGTAACGTGTCGGCAGTGTTTATTTTACTGTTATTTTATTGTAAAAAGATAACCATTGACACATTATCTAGGAGCTCACTTCTTGTTCCACCTAATCAAGTGTCTTAAGATTTATTTGTGGTTGGGACATATTTTAATTCATGCTTTTTGAAATAAAATATTACCTGCCTTGAAACGTTTTTTTAGCTCATCGAACATTACGCCTTTTTAAAGAATAATGCCTGTTCGTTTGATGCATTATTTTCGAAAGCGGTTTCATGTCAGAGATCTATTTGACAGTTAAAATGGAGACATAGTCTCAAGCTATTTCATTATTCACAACAATCTGCATGTAAAACGTGAAACAGAAACTGCCAAACATTGCATATCTTCATTTTCATTTTAGGTGTTTCACGTGATGGTGGGTCGGGTTTAGGTCGTACTTCTGACAAACCATTGGCCTTTGTTATTGGATCCGGTTCATCGATTGCTTCTAGCAAACTAGGAGCTCAACAACACCGTCCTCCGTCTATCTGTGAAGAACGTTCTTCTGATGACGAAGACTGTAATCCGAGATCCGGCTCCAGTTCAATCTCTGAAAATACTGCGGCAGCCGAGAAAAGTCAGCAGAAATCGAAAGTGTCGGGAGGACAAGTGAAGGGGAAAACTGTGTCGGCTAACAATACTTCGACAACGTTTTCTTCTAGCTCTGCTACCAAGTCGCGGCCACCTAACGGCGCCCCGGGAAATAGTTCGTCGTCATCGTCTTCTGCATCGGACAGCAAATCAAAATCGTTTCGTTAATTAAAACCATTTTCATTTCTATTACTACAGGCTAGAAACACAACAAATGTAGTGTTTGACAGTGATGGCGCATTCTTCCTTTTGTCCACTCACTAGCCTGTATCTTGGCTAATCAGCTCGTGGGCACGATTGGGACATGATCGTGTTAGCCTTCAGTATTTGTCTCTGTTACTTTTTAAATCTACCGTTTGCTATTGTACTTTTGCTCTTCAAGCTCTTAGTAGACAATGCATGTACTGAGTTCGCGTCTTTGAGTCCGTTGAAATATTTAAAATGGAGTTTATTCCACTAACAACAGGCAGCAGCACATTTTTTTATTAGAAATTTGCTGCAGCTGAAATTGTTTATTTTTCTTTTGACACACGATGGGCTTACATTTTTTTACTGCAACGATAGTATCAATATTAGAACGAACAACATGTGGCACACACCGAAAAAGCATTTTGTGGAGCGAAAATTTGTTTCATAACACGGGTTTACTAGCTGTAAATACCTTACACAGGTGAACATTCAATTCTCCGTGCGACAGGTCACTTTTACGCTTCCACCTTTGTGGATAACTGCAGACTGGAACTGGATACTTTTATGTTTTATTGTATAATCTGTTGTTATTATTATTATAATTACCATTATTGCTATTATTACTTCTATTAGTGAAGGTTTATTCGCGACCAAAATAACAATTTGTGATGTTTTTATAAAGTAGCCACCCACCCGAGACATTCTTTTCCGGCTCGGATAGTGCTATCCGTCCATGAAAGACCTTCGTACCCACGCAGATACGTCGTTGAAACCTCCCATGCCTACATATCATCGAAATTAATAAAATAAATAAAAAATACACACATATTTGAATTTCATTTTTTTTCTAATTTTTCTCAATTGTTCTTTTGTTTTGGAAGTCTATATTTTACAACGATGATAGCTATTATCATAAATGCTCTCAATTAGGTGGAAGCGACTTTTTCTGGCTGTGTTGTGTACTCTGTACACATTCCACACTTGTACGGTTGTTATTTCATTCTGCAGGACTAATATTTCGACAGTATTCACGCTATGGATTTCAATACTCATTCGGCCTGTCCTGTCTGTTCATTAATTCTGTAGAGCAATTTTTGTGTTCGTGCAGGCAGATTCTTTCTTGGGAAAGAGAAGTTGCATGTTGCCTTTTTTATTGGTTTAGAAAAGCAGCTTCTGTTTGGTTGTATTTAGATTTATGATTTTTCGCGTATTTCATCGAGAATTTAACTTCGACGGCTTATTTTTATCTAAGGAATCCACAATCGTTTTTGTTAACTAATTTATTATTTGGACAATTTTCTGGACGTCGTTTTTCTATCAAACAGTATTAATCTCACACAAAAAGCGCGCATATATATATATATATATATATATATATATATATATATATATATATATATATATATATACATAATTGAATTAATTGAATATCAAATTATCTTTTTTATTTTAACCATTAGTTTCTGTTCCTTTGTGCAAAGTTTTTATTTTAATATTCATCGACAAGCCATTTTAAATACTGGTACAATATCCGGACAAAATTTTGCCATTTCGTCAAGATTTTTTTTAAATTGGAACTTCGTCGCGGCGTATTCAATGGCTACTTTCATATTACTACTAGAGGTTTCACACTAAGTGTTACTTGCTAGTTTAACTGCACTGCATCATTATTTTTCGCTAATGTAAGTATACCTGTTGGCTATGGATAACTCATTGGGGGAACCTAAGATTATCTTCATGTCTAAAGTATTGTCTGTATCATTGGAGTGTGCCTTCTTTTGAATAGGGAGATGCATCCAAATTTCGTTTCACATCGGTTTGTTAGAACATTTTACCCTATTAGGGCGTGCTGGCTACTGGATGCTACCTTTGTTTGGATGGTTTGTGTTACTTTATGACTCGCAGGGCTATTTTAGCGGTGCAAAGGCGCTGTTAGAGTTATTCATAGCAGGTACAATAATGAAAAAAATATCAGATTAAAACTAACTCTGTCCCCAACTAGGAACAGATGACCTAGTGATCATTTTTAATTCACGTATAATTATGAGTTTCATAGTTATGCGCCAGTGAAGCACCAGTATACTATTCAAGTTTACTGCTGTTATGTGGTTTATTTTGTGATACTTATT